>JAUZST010002269.1:0-18207 GCA_034779995.1 Parotocinclus haroldoi | reverse complement strand
TTTGGAAATAAATAAAAGCAGAACATTACCTTTAGTTGAGGCTGAGTATTAAAACGTGGTGTGAACAGTGTCTCTGAGCAAACATCCATGCTAATGCCCTGAGTTTCAGTGAGTAACTGATGTGACGTTTACAGCCAGAGCTGGCACTCAACTTCAAACAAGTGATTCTCTGTCATTGATTGGCTGAACATTCTGTAACTTATCCTGGCAACCAGGTTTAGAAAAATATCTGTAATTTTTCACAGTTAATGACTGTAAAAAAAATGTCATTTTTTACAGTGCACCTACAGTATATAATGTCATCAAACAATTCAGATAATACGGAGAAATCTTGGCAAGTAAGCGACAAGTCCGAAAAACAACATTGAATGACCTGTGATCCCCTAGGCTGCACTGCATTGAAAACCGACATCATTTTGTAATGGATATTAGCACATGAGCTCAGGAACATTTCACCAAACCATTGTCAGTGAACACAGTTCATCTGTCCATCCATATCTCTCTTGCACATACAACTGCAAGTTGTAAATCTACCATGCAAAGTGAAAGCCATATATCAACAAGATATGGGTTCAAAAGGATTTGCAATAATGACACTTGTATTATGATTATTCAGCATAATATAGACAAGTTAGAATGAACTCAAGACTGAAAAGGTGCTTTGTTTATTTGGTACATAACACATGCACCTTAGGACAATGGGAAGGGGATGTTCACTTAGTTAAACATCTTAATTGCCAAGTCAAGACAATGAATAACCAAGTACCCGAAGAAAAGGTTCATGCAGCCAGTGCTTGCTATGAAGTAAATGTGTATCTTGGCTCCAACTGAAGAGTAAAATCTGTACTGTCTAGCACATTGTAATCAAGCAAGTAGGCTCCTCCTTTCCTTTCATAGAAAGTAATAATGAACATCAGTTAGAGTGGATTTAAAGAGGAAGTCAGATCTTGCATTTGTCTCACAAGCTAGAGGAAAGGAGACTGAAAGTATGGACAGAGCAGAGAAAACCAAAGGCATAGAACTAAAGCAAGCTCAAAAAGAGGTTGACAAGGGTGATGAACGTCCCAAATGGGACAACAAAATTCAGTACCTTTTGACATGTATTGGATTTGCTGTTGGGTTAGGCAACGTGTGGCGGTTCCCCTATTTGTGTCAGGTATATGGAGGAGGTAAGAGACTTACGGCAGCTTTTTAATGACATGAAGAACAGGCATTCATCTCTTGTTTTGTGTGTATTAATAAATTGTAAGTGATCTAGAATCTAGAAAACGCTACCTTAACTATGAGCTTACCAGTAACTATGAGTTTAGGAGTTTTGGTTCTGTTGAGGCTAGTATACATCTATATATGATGTGCTTTCTTTGTAGTTCCACTGTAAATTACAGTGAGTAATTAATATACATGTATTTGTACGTTAAAGTACAAGTTTTTAAAGTATATTTATTGTAATAAAAATTTACATTTTAAAATAAGTCTTTGTACCAGGCTTACACATTAGCAGTTTAACGAGAGTTACATTCAGCAAAACAGTGACTATGTTGAATTGAAAGGAAGCTGTGGTTTGAAGAGTGTAAGAAAAAAATAGACATAGAAGCCACAAAATTGTCGTCACATATGTATGAATATTTTGAGCTTCCTGAACAACATACCCAAAACTTCTCATAAAGCTGTAAGCAAATTTGTTTAAACAGTACAATCAAATAGTACTTTATAAATAAAATAAACTTAAACTTAAACTAAAATAAACTAATTTGGCAATTTGATATGGATTTTGATCTCTTTATTATGCTGTTGTCAAATTACTACATTCAGGGTTCCATACTCGACCCAGGCATTTGCATTTACTCTAATACAATTGTGACATACACCAAGAGAATATACTGTATAATGTGTATAATATGTTTAACAAACAAACAAAAAAATACACACAGCAAAAATGGATAAATTGTCAAATTATAAAACATATGTCTTATTGTACAGTACATAAAAGTGAAAAAAAAAACACCCAATTAATTTAACTGCAGTATGTTTATTATGATGTCTATAGAGTTACAGCCAGTTAGTTTCAGTATAAGTGAGAATGAATCAATCCTCAGTCACAGGAAACTGAATTGTATGTCATTGTACTATAAACTATATCTGTGTTTCTATACGTGCTGTTATTGCTATGTTTAAATGCTGTGATAGAGAACCAATTATAATTTGTACTCAAGTATGTAGCATGTAAAAATTTCCTATCATTTGTTGGAAGACTCACTATAATGTTCAAGACTGCCTCTGGAAGCAAAAGTGAACAAAAAGAATTTGGATTGGATTTTATAGAACACAAGTATAAGATGATGTATTAACTCATTATTGGTTTAAACTTACCCTAGCATTGGCTTCTGCAGCATTAGAAACATTCTCACCAGTGATGAATAATGCTTCACCATCTCGAAGTCTCCACAGAGGAAACTGGGTTTGGTGGATCCACAAAGGATGCTACCTGTCCAGATCTGTAGATAGGTACATGAAGAATGCCAGACATATTATTCAGCATTAAAACTCCTGTGCTGAATGAAAGCAGATTTTACCCATTTTCCCAAATCTATTAATAACCGTTACTTGTACAGTAGACTCTGTTATCCCATTAAATAGAAAAAACAATTTGATCTTATACTATACATCAATAATTTGGTCCTACATTCATGTATAATGTTTGTACTCAGGTGCATTCCTGATCCCATACCTCATAGCACTGGTATTTGAGGGTCTTCCCCTGCTTTATATGGAGCTGGCCATCGGGCAGAGGCTCCGAATGGGCAGTATTGGCGTCTGGAATTCTATCTCACCTTATCTTGGAGGAGTAGGTGGGAACTTTCAGACTTATCATGTACACACTATATGAGTAACTTCAGCAGTTTTTGCATTAAATAAATTACGTTCACTGATGCCAAAATGTATAGATATCTGATCAAATGATGCTCCGCTCTACGTGTTTACTGTACTAACAAGATTTTCTTTCATGTTATGCATGTAGGAGTAGCTTCTATGACTGTGTCCTTTTTAATTGGTATGTTTTACAACACCATACTGGCCTGGATTCTGTGGTACTTCTTCCATTCATTCCAAAACCCACTGCCCTGGGAATCATGCCCACCCAATGTCAATCGCACTGGTAAGACACAACAGCAGCAGGTTGCTTAAGAGCATATATTACATTAGAAAGCAGTGATCTATATGTAAGCTGGAATATTCTAAAATAAACTCACTGTCTTTATTATAATGTCACAATTATAGTGATCTATTACTACGAGCATGTCTAAGAGACCATCCAAATGCTGTATTTGTTTGTTGGGGTAGAGTTTGTGGAGGAATGTGAAAAGAGTTCTCCAGTGAACTACTTCTGGTACAGAGAAACCCTCAATGTCACTCCAAACATTTTGATCAGTGGGGGGCTTCAGTGGTGGATGGTCGTGTGTCTAGCCTCAGCTTGGTGCATTGTATATATCTGCTTCATTCGAGGCATTGAGAGCATTGGCAAGGTCAAGATTCTCATTTCATTTATTTCAATTAGGAATTTCCTAATTAAATAAAAACCTAATTAATTAATCTGTCCTGTTGCAGGTGGTATATGTCACAGCCACGTTTCCATATCTTGTGCTTACTATCTTCCTAATCCGGGCTTTGACTCTGCCAGGGGCTATGATTGGACTAAGGCACCTCTTCATGCCAAACGTGAGTTATAGATTTCTCAACAGCTACAGCACCTGTAGTTCATGCTACACATTAAACTTTGCTGTTGTGTATAAACTGAGGAAATATGTAAATGTAACATCGAGATAAATGAGTCTGCTAGATAATGATAAAGGTAGTGTAGCAACAGAAAACAGTATCAGTTCAGTATTAACCTCAGCTAACAGTTCAAAATGTGCCAGCAAAGTATCAATTTATCCTAAAATTGTACCCCTTTACGTACTGCTCAGGAAGGACAATACAAAACTGCTCAGCACGGTGACTCAGTGGGTAGCACTAGGGTAGCACAGTGGATAGTCTCACAGCCAGAGAGTCCTAGATTCCTTCCTTAACTGGGGTGGTCTAGATCATTTCTGAGTCTGCATGTCCTCCCTCTGTTTTACTTCAGATACTTGTTTCTGACTACAGACTAAAGGCATGCATGTTAGGTTAATTGGTGTCTCTAACGTGCCCCTAGTGTGTGAGTGTGTGTATGAGAGTATGTGCCTTATGGTGGGATGGTGCCCTGTCTATCGTAAGAATAGATAAGAATAATAGATAAGAAAGTGAATGAATTAAATAATGATGTCAAAAGGTGGAAATCTGTACTGTGTTTAGGCAAATTAGTATTACAGATCTATTAGGAAGAAATCTACACCCTGTGACTTTACTTAGCAAATCAAAGCAAGTCTAGAAGCCTGGGTGTGTCATGGTATCAGTTGTATCAGTGGTTTTGGAAAAGGTAAATTTACACTTCTGTGATTACAATAATGCAGAAAAGTACATTGAGATGTCAAACCAACATAAGTTGCCTTCAACATGTCATTTTTTCAAGGGATGTCCATGCATTTTTCAATTACATGTACAACCCCAATTCCAATGAAGTCAGGACGTTGTGTAAATCATAAATAAAAACAGAATATGATGATTTGCAAATCCTTTTCAACCCATTTTCAATTAAATACACTACAAAAACAAGCTATTCTTAAGCCACATTCTGCACATGCTACAACAGTGTGGCTTCCTAGTAAAAGAAGGAGGGCACTAGACTTGCCTGCCTGCAGTCCAGACCTGTCTCACAAGTGTAAAATATGACATTGGAGACCCTGGACTGCTGTTGTACTGAAGTTGTACATCAAGCAAAAATGGAAAAGAATTTCACCTACTAAACTTCAATAATTACTGTTTCCAAATATTCTCAATTCCCAAATGCTTAATGAGTGTTGTCAAAATGTAACATAGTGGTAAACATGCCCCTGTCCCAACATGATGCAGGCATCAAACTCCAAATGAGTGAATATTTTCAAATAACATGTCATGAAGGCAGTACAGGTACTGGTCTGATCTGCCTGCAGTCTTGACAAATCTCAAGCAGAGAATATCTGGATATTTTTTAAACAAAAATGTGACAACAACAACCCTTTATTGTTACACACATTTAGATATATTCGTACAACGCCAATTACAATAAAGTTGGGACATTGTTTAATAATTTGAGGTCTCCGTTGTTGTATTTTGTGCTTCATAATGCACTACACATTTTCAATGGGAGACAGGTCTGGACAGCGGGCAGGTGAGTCTAGTGCCTGCACTCTTTTATTACGAAATCACGCTTTTGTAACACGTGCAGAATGTGGCTTGGTATTGTCTGGCTGAAATAAGCAGGAACATCCCTGAAAAAGACGTTTGGATGGCAGGATATTCTGCTCCAAAACCTGTATGTACCTTTCAGCATTAATGGTGCCTTCACAGATGTGAAAGTTACCCATGCCATGGGCACTAACACACCCTCATACCATCAGAGATGCTGTCTTTTAAACTGTGCACTGATCATTTGGACAGTCCTTTTCCTCTTTGGCCCAGAGGACACAATGTCCATGATTTTCAAAATCAGTTTGAAATGTGGACTTGTCAGACCACAGGACCACACTTTTCCACTATCTATCAGTCTATCTAAGATGAGCTTGGGCCGAGAGAAACCGGCGGCATTTTTGGGTGTTGTTAATATATGGCTTTCACTTTTCATGTTAGAGTTTTAATTAACACTTGTAGATGGAAGGATGAACTGTGTTCACTGACAGTGGTTTCATACAGATGTTTCTTTTGTTGAACCTGTCTCTACTTTTTTGGGTCATGTTGCAGGCATCAAATCCAAAATGAGCGAACATTATATATCTTGTATTTGTAGTGTATTCAAGTGAATATGAGTTGAAAAGGATTTGCAGATCATCGTATTCTGTTTTTATTTATTGCGGAACCTGTTGGTGGCCTGAAATGCAAGACTGGAGTTGAACTGAAATTGTCCAGACAAAACTTGCAATTGCTTGAAATCATATTGTCTGCATGAAATAAATTCAAAGTAAATGTACAAAACACTGCATTTCTTTTCTTATTTCCTGCATACTGTCCATATTGTCCCAACTTTTTCTGATTTTGGGTTGTATATGATGCATCGAACTGATAAAATGAATGACTAAAAATGTAAATATTGTTAAGGTTCCTCCCTTTTTCCTCGCAGTGCTGCCTCGCTGATTACTGTTACAGTACAGTGCTGTTACAGAACAGTCAGTGAGGCAGCTTATAACCAGTGTCTGGTTAACGACCTGATGACGAACACCTGTCTCTCCGTCTACTTAAATGTGAGTTCTAGAAGTGTTCATTGCCAGGTCTTTTCACTCTATAATGAACCCGATGGTGCCCGGTGCGCAAACGCCCTGACACACTGCACGTCTGGGCCATCTTAACGGTTAGTGTTTAGAGCTGAAGGCTCCTCTTCATGCGCTACTGCATGCTTGAGCTCACGCTCACCCTCTGGCGCTCCGGAAATGCCTCTGTGCCTCTCGATTTGGAAGCGTCCCAAATCGGCGCACTTTCTCGCGCTACAAGCTCGTCCTGTATGGACTCCACTGCCTCGGCTGATGGCGCCCGGAAGTCACGGCTGGTAGTGGCTGCTCCCCGGACCCGCGGCTCGTGAAGCTCGCATCCTGGGTCGTCTCCGGACCCTGGCCGCCATATGCCGCTATAGGGTCATTATCGGCGCCGAACCCCATATCCAGCGGTAAAGGGCCCCCTGGCGTTCACCACAGTCATTTGCGCATTGCCCCTTTTGGGATGCAACTCAGCGGCGAGCCCTTTTTACGTTTTTTTTTTACGACCACTCCACCCTGGGACTGAACCCGAGATCATCTTGCTGTGAGGCAGCAAAAAATTAAATAGTTATCTGATTGCAAACGGGTGATGTCGACAGGTGATTCAGGTAATCATGATTCGGTACAAAAGTAGTATCCCGGAAATGCTGAGTCTTTGATGAGCAAATGTTGGGCAAGGAATCTCCAGTTTATCATCAAGCATGTGAGCAGATGTACCTCAAAGAAAGGATTAAGATATTTTAGTCCTCATTTTTTTCTTTTTACTTGTTTGTTGTTGTATTGATAAATGCTAAGATGGCCCCGGAAAAGATGTCACCTTGAAATAATTAATATTGCTTTAAAATCTCAATGTGATTTTCTGCATCAATGCTGCCATCTCAGAACTAAAAATTACCTTTGCCAAAGTCACCGATCCAACCCTATACCATGAAAGAGACTGTTGTTTGGACTTGTAGCTGATAGTCTTAGGTGTGCTTTTTGGTCTGGAGCATCCATTTTTTTTTACTTTTCTCTGCTCGAGGACTTTAGGAAGGATCATCACAAAGTGAAAAGATCAGTTTACAATGTCTTCCTTTGAAAATCTATAAAGAGTGCTTGGAGTCTACTTTTGGGTAATGGACCTCTTGGTGAGAACATGTTGACTGCTAAACATGTCTCTACAATTCTCTCAAAGACATTTGCCCGGTTGACAGACTTTGAGATGGGGTCCATCATTGGACTGATATAAGTAGGATGGACGTTTTGATGAATTGTACTCCATCAAAGCAGTCATGTATGAGAAACCTGGACTACTATGGACTGGAACCATATTTAGCACTGAATCCAAGTTCTGTTTGGGATCCAATAACTGTTGGTTTTGAGTACTTAGGGCTCATGCTGAACTTGCCTTTGTTGTAGAGTGACACACTGCTCCCCGACTGCTTGTGTTATGGTCTGTGAAGCCATTGCTAACGACAGTCAGTTGTAGTGATATATGGTAGTGTAGTGATACGAAAGACTTTAAATATAATTAAACTTTCATTACAGAATGATGTCTGCTACACACATGGGTAAATGAAAGATTTGAATATATACAGCCCTGATCTTTCAATATATTGTCTCCCTACAGTGGGAAACACTGAAGAACCCAAAAGTATGGCTGGATGCTGCAACCCAGATTTTCTTCTCTCTGTCACTGGCTTTTGGAGGCCTCATTGCATTTTCAAGTTATAACCCACAAAAGTAAGTCATTGCTGAAGTCATTAGAGTTGGTTGCTTAGAATCTACAGTGATTTTCATAATGGCATTGTAAAGTAATTCATTGTGTCATCACATTTTGTTTTTATCACAAATATGCTATTCATTTGCATTACATTAAGCAATTTGCAAGGTGTGTTTTTCTCCAAAAGTGCAATGTACTGGCAATCGATAAATGCCCATAAATGCAGGAGAAGTTTTCTTTTTAAAGATACACAAAGGTTCCAGGTTCCAGGTTGCACACCTGGAACATGAGCAATGCATCAAAACAAGGGGGATAATATAACAGTCACCAAATGATCATTACATATTATATTAGATATTATATTAGCCATTATTTATAAATCACATTCTATTAAATTTTGGAATATGACCTGGGGAATTGATTCATTTCATCCACAAAACAGGTGAGGTTGAAGAGTGATGTTTTGATTCAATAATTATTTATAGCTCAAGCTCCAGCTCATTGACCTGTGTCTTTATAAATGAGTAACTCTTTATGTATGGGGATGGATGACATAAAATCTAAATAGATAAAACATTAGCAAAATGCTAACCTGAACATGTGTGCCTTCACTATCGCCCAGAGCCCTCAGGTCATCAGGAAGAGAATTACAATAGCTGTTTGAGGACCGCTGTGATTCCCTCATTTTTTTACCAATCAGTATGCATTATTTCATGTTCAGTCTGTTCAACTTAATTTCATTTATTATGGCACAGAGGAAACCAATGATTTTGTGTTTCAGGTGATATTTTAACCCCACCTTCCTGTATTAATATGTGCAACTGTATGGGGTTGCCCTTGTCACATGTTAACATAAGGCTTCCTTTTGTGCACAGTAAAGTGTTAAGTGACTTTCTTTCAGAAATTCTTTGAAATTTCTAAAATCATTAAATAATATCATGCACCGTAGAGGAAGAAATAAGCAAATTCCTAATGTTTCTTTGAGGTACATTGTTTTCAAAAAAATGTTATGCATTTTTTGACAAAGTCGAAATCCTCTAGTCATCTTTCCTCATCAATGAAATTCCTGAATGCTGCTTTTATAACATATCATGACTACAATCACCTGTTGATTTCACATGATTATTTAGTTTTTTTAATAAATTACCAACCTGTCCTAACATTTTGGAATTTGTTGCATGCCTAAAATGCAAGAATCGATGTTTATTAACAAATGAAATTTAGTTGACCAGACAAGGCAGGTTTGTACTATCTGTATTGAAATAAAGCTCAAAGTAAATGTTTTTCTATTTGCATTTTCTGTACTGTCACAACTTGCTTTTGATTTTTGTTTGTATATCCCTGGTGATCACCAGTCCCTGGATGATTACCTGAGAATCTCCCCTCACTCAGTCACAGCTAATCTTATCTACATATGATGCTTAATCTGGCTGGAAGTACTGCCAGTTCAGTTGGCTAATATATCAGAGCACTGTTCCCCTTTTAACCCCAACCAACAAATCTAACAATGGGAGCTAAGCTGCCAGATCAGAATCCTTTACACTAATCAGCCTGAACCACCTGCAGCTGCTGAGCTGGAACTTCAGCAAGAGATTTGAGAATTTACCCTTAGGATAGAAATTCTACATGTGAAGTCAAAAGCGAGCTAAAAACAATAAACTTAAGTTTAAAAAGACACTGCGTTCCAAGCTCCCGTTGTTATTTTAAAGTGATGAACATATTGAAATAGATCTTTCCTGTACATTTGGAATGTTCTTTGTCTTTCATTTGTTAAGATATTACACATTTGCTCTTTACTTTTTAGCACCTGCTTCTTGGCATATGATGTTACATTATTCAAATATATTAGAATTTCTTATTTAAGTGCACTGCAAGACTCAATCGCTCTCAAACTCGCTTTCAGAAATAACTGTGAGCGGGATGCTGTTATAGTTGGGTGTATCAACAGTGCAACATCTATCTATGCATCAATACCTATTTTTTCCATTTTGGGATTCAAAGCACTGTCCAACTTCAAGGACTGTGTAAAAGGGTAAGCATTGCCTAAGGACTGTAAAAAATATTATAGTATTAAGTACACTACAAATATAAATGATAATATATATGTAATCATTTATAGCTTTTCTATTCTATTTTTAACAGAAATATCCAGGAATTGACAAATGCTTTCAATATTGCTGATATGAACATAACAGAAGATAATTATGAGCAATGGGTGTCATGGCTTAATGCTACAAAGTCACATGATGTGCAGACGCTTAATCTGAAGACATGCAATCTCCAAGCTTTTCTAGATCAGGTAATGTTGCCTGGAAAAGTAAGCCAATGATTTCTGCAGTTTTACCAGTACTTCTCTTTATAAAATATGAACTTTAGTTCAATTAACTCAAAGACATCTCTTCTTCACTTTACAGACACAATACACCTAGAGTGTACTGCTTGTCTTGGGATACTTATTTATTGCTACTTGAAAGTACTGTACTAAAAATCACTGAATGCACCTCTTTTTTCACCCTTCAGAGTGCCTCTGGCACAGGTTTGGCCTTCATTGTATTCACAGAGGTGGTAACAAAGATGCCAGGTTCCCAGGTCTGGGCCATTCTCTTCTTCATTATGCTTTTCAGCCTAGGCCTCTCATCAATATTTGGAAACGTGGAGGGGGTGTTGACACCTCTACTAGATTTGCACCTGATACCCAAGTGCATTCCTAAGGAGCTCTTTACAGGTAAGGAACGCTACTAGGGCAATATTCTGTAAGCAGTCATCTATGAATTAATGCTTAATTATAAAGGCATAAAATATTCCCTTTCATCATTAATAAACAGGGAAATTTGGGCAATACACAAATAAATTGTGACATTCATAAATGGGATAATGGCAATGAAAATGACTACATCACTGAAAATGCTCAGATTCACTGGTAGGACAACAATAATGAGGTTTTAAACAATTGGAGAGTCAGTAAACCGTGGATAGTATGGATACCTTGGATATTTTGCAAAGGATAACATCTAGTGATTTGCAGAAAGATGTTGGTGCGATTTGAGCCTTGCATCCCCATATTGAACAGCAATTGAATAATGACCTAGAACCAGTTCCTCAAGAACTACATTTCCTCCACTGATTCAATTCAATTATCTAGACCACCCAAGGAGGATGGGGCCCTTTTTGAGTCTTGGTCCTCCCAATGTTTCTTCTTACATTATTCAGGGAGTTTTTCCTTTTCACTGTCGCGCTAGGCTTGCTCAATTTGGGTTTGGCCTTTTAAGATAATATAATATTGTAAGCCGCTTTAAGACAATGTAACATTAAAAAAGCACTAAGTAAATATGAATTTGAATTTGAGCATAAATAATCACACCTGGACCACATGCATATAAGATCAGGCAACGTGCACACTGATGCTGAGTGTAGAGTTAGACAAAGTCAGTAATGTCCGTATGTTGCCTAAGTTTGCATGAGAGTGAGGTAAAGACAAAATAGATATAAGAGTATTATTTATTTCGGTTTATTTTGGAGTAGCATAGGTTTTTGTCAGTCTTATTTTTCTTAGTGGCTAGATTGGTTCTGTGATCTGAGAGCCTGGAACTGGTCTTTGTTCTGGGAGAAAAACAAATTCTCAGGGAATTATTGCATTTTAACGATTGGTGTAATTGATTTCAGCTGTACACAACCACTTACTCAGAGCCCCATGAACTGAATGTGGATATAAAATGCATGTCCTAGTTGTGTCATGCCTAATGTGATATAATTTATGGTAATTTGTATGGTAATTTAACACTGACAGCCTGTTAAATTCAAACATTGTGGTTTCTACCAACACCGCTTTTATGTGATTTTGTTATTTGATGTCATTTCCTGAAACACTTAAAGCACATTTTTGTAGTTAGTATGTGCATACCCATTAGTAAAATGTAGTTAGTGTCAGTGACGGTTACTCTTTAAGGCAAAATTTATAGAATGGGTTCTGGTTCAATGGCAGATTTATTCTTTTGTCATGCCTATTAATTTACAGAATTAAAAAGCACTATGATACACTATGGTGTGATTCGGGAAGAGTGTTTGTCATTTCTTAAAGAATCTCCCATGTTTTAATGGCATAATAAAATATTGTTATTATTATTTATTGTCATAAATAATGTATTTAAAGCACTACAAATAAGGGAATGTCATAAAACTGTAGTCAAATGAATAGACTTCAGATACATTACTTTGTAGAATTTTCCAGAATTTTGTCAAAAATGACACAAGTGCCTGTCACATCGTAATACATAAATGAGCCTTCTTTTCATGACCTGAACCATTTCATCTGTAGGTCTCATTTGCCTGATTTTCTTCAGCATGGCACTCATATTTACCCTGGGTTCTGGGAACTACTGGTTGGAAATCTTTAATGCCTATGTGGGCTCCATGCCGCTGCTGATCATCGCCTTCTTTGAGATCATGGCCGTAAGCTACATCTACGGAGCCAAGAGGTGCTTTTTCCATTAAAAAAAATGCTGTAGGGTCCAAATGTCTGCATCACCATGAACTGAGCTTATATTACAAGTTGTGGAAAACGCTACAAAATTACAAACAATTGTCATAAAATCTAATTTTTAATGTATTAAATGTGTTTAATATGTGTTAATGATTGTACATAAGGTGCAGCATTAAAAGGAAATAAGTTATCCAACAAGAAATTGGTTTCTATCTAATTTGGTTATACCTCCCCTCATTTAATGTACCTTTTGCTACTGCTTAAAACATGTTTTGTACACACCTATATAAGGCTGTATATAAGACCCTGTATGTATATAAGACCCTTAGCTGATCATATACATTGCAACAGGTTTCTAAAAATTAACCAAGCAATGGAGCTTTATGGAATGGAATTTAACTTTAATTCAAGTATTTCAAGTATTTTTGTTTGGCAAATGTTTACAAAAGTGACATTTATATAGTACATTTATAAACATTGGTATACATTTATAGTTCATATAGTAAATAGGTAAACGTGTGGGAATTCATTACCATGTTAGACAATCACTATCCAGGAATATTCTGTTTTCACATACTCAGATTTAGTGACGATATAGAGTGGATGACTGGACGCAGGCCCAACATGTACTGGCAAGTAACATGGAGGGTGATCAGTCCTTTGATGCTGGTGGTGGTTTTCCTGGCTTTTGTGGTGGTTCAGGCAAATGTAGACCCCACTTATGAAGCATGGAACCCAGAATATGTAAGTATAGTAGTAATTTAAGTGTACATTTCATTCAAGTGTCATTGAATACAAATTATGTAACAATGTTTCTCTGCATTTTCCAGGAGGGATTTCCTGCCACCGAAGTGCTGACATATCCAAACTGGGTCTATGCCATCTGTATTCTCCTGGCTGCTGTTCCATGCTCACTTATTCCACTAGGTGCACTCTATCAATTTATTCAGTATTTACCTAAATACCTCGCAGACAGACATCTTAAAATCCCGTATGACACTGAAGGCTATGTGGTGGAAACATAATTAGTTTTATGTTTTCTATGCTCATGCTAGTTTATCGTGGAGCAAAACGTGGTTTGATGACAGAATTGACCCTGTTCTATAACATAACACAACAAACATGGAAGATAAACAGTGGGGGCCAAAAAACAACTGTTTATCTATGTCAAAAGTTGAATCTTGGGTAAAAAATTAAGAATAATTTGTTTGTTTCTTATTTTTCTGTAAGGACAACGTGAACTCAATCTGATATGGTCTTTACACGTTTGGGTAAACTCTGATGATCCATATTATCCCTCTTATCCAATATTATCTGGTGTTGTTACAGAATTGTTTTGCTTTCTCTGACTTCTAAGACACCCACAAATGCTTTGATGGACTTTAGATCAGTTGACTGTGGATGCATAACAGTCAGCACTCTCTGATTTTTAAGTAGCTGTTGTACAGCAAATGTGTCTATTGGGTCATTATGCTGTTGTAGTTTTAATCTTTCTTTACAAAGATGCTAGCTATTTTATAATTGTTGATTCCAGCCTTTTTCAGAACTTTGTCATTTCTAGCCATCAACAAAGATTAGCCAAACCAGCTTTACACTTTGCTTTACAATTTGCTTGTTTGTTAGTGACATCCATGGTCCACTGTCCTGCTTATATCTTTTGAATAAACTTGTCAGCTTTCCAGTCCTATGTTGTTTTGTTGACATCTCCATTACCCACACCATACAATAATATTAATGTTCTTGTGAACCCTTAGAGGAGTAAAAATGGACAGGGGATCTTTACTTTGATAACAACCGTATGAGTAAATTATGGAATTGTTCTAAAAATATTTCTCAAAATACGACTGGCAGAGATTTTCATATTTGTCCCTCTGCAGTTCACAATACCATTAAATTATTTAAAGAATCTCGAGGAATTTTAGTGCATATGGTAAACACCAATGAATGCCATTCACACAGCATCAAGGGCTATGACTCATCAATGGTTGATAAAGCCACATGGGCATGGTATTAATTTGACAAAGTTTTATCAAGTGCTACAATATAGAGTTACGTTCACAACTTGAAGCAAACTGCTTTATGTTAACCATGTCAAGAAATGATGTCAACTTCTCTGGGCTCAGAAGCGTCTGGGATGGATCAAATAGGTTTATCAGTAATCCAGATCTTTTCTAAAAAAATACATTTTGTGTACTCCAAACCAAAGGTGAAGTGGATCATCCAGACTGTTATCAGTAACATTTCCAAAAGCCAGGGTCTGTCATGCTATGGGGCTGGGTCAGTGCCCTTGGAAAAGATAATTTTCTTTTCTGTGATGGCAGCATTAATGCAGAAAAGTATATTGTCAGTGTAGAGCAGTCTAAGCTGCCATCATTATGACATTTTTGTCGTTTTTGTATTGTATTTAATTTTAGTTAGAGTTGTCTGTTTACTGTCAGCGTTTACTGTTAATTGGTATTGCCTGGTATTGCTAATTATATTTGACTGTTAGTTTAAATGTGTAGTGTTAGTATTGTATGTTTCTGTGTGTGGTTTGTACTGCTTGTTATCTGCTTCACTTCTTGTCTTCACCATATTGAATGTTAATAAAGCACAGACAATTGCATATACTTAGTTCTCCATCACCTTGCTTTATGTACATTACATGTCAGTTATAGCCTGTATATTTATTCAGTTGTCAGGGGACATTACATCTCCAAGCACTCAAGATACTAAAGTGAGTAGTATATCAGATGAAATAATTGCCGATATACATACTTATTACACTATTCTATTTCATATTTCATTTCTCTGTTAGTATTTACTTAGTTTTACTATTAATATAAACTTAACTTACACTTAACATCTAGGTCACCCAAGCAGGATTGGTCCCTTTTTGATTCTTGGTTTTCCCAAGGTTTCTTCCTTCTATTTTCAGGGTTTTTTTTCCCTTTCTACTGTCACACTAGGCTTGCTCTATTTGGGATTGGCCTTTTAAGATAATATAAGATTGTAAAGCTGCTTCAAGACAACAATCCGTTGTAAAAAGTGATATAAACAAATCTGACTTAACTTAAATAATGCAGTATTTTAATTCAGTTTCCTCTCACAATTATCAAATGATTGATGATTTTCCAGAAAAGCAGACCCAACAAAATTTGTGCAGTGTAAGATTTTACTATTTACTATTTTGTACTGTTTTACTGTTATTTTAGAAATAAGTTATTTGGAAATGTGAGGGTCTTTTGCTATAAAAAGTGTAAAAATGCACATGAATAGTGGATCTGTATAGGTACTGTGGTGGCACTTTGGATCAGATCAGAAAGTTCTGGGTTCAAGGACCAGAACTGACAATTTGATATAATTAGGCTCCTGACCAAGGACCCTTAACCCACAGTTTTGTAGATGCGTGTAAGATTATATTAGTTGTAAGTCAGTCTGGTTAAGGGCATATGCTAAATTACTAAAGGTCAAGTAAAGTGTACAGTACAGTATTCAGTTTTTCACAACTGTAATTTAAGAAAAAAATCATTCAAATTCAGGAAAATTACTTTCGGGTACAGGAAATGTTTAGTAAAATAAATATGGATGCAATTAACACTTTGCGGATCCGCTGCTATATTGATTAGACAAACATTTTGAACACCACTGTATACAGCAATATAATATTTTAATTTTTATAATTTGTAGCATTAGCATATTTATATTGCAATGCAAAAAATTAAACTATATAACACCATGCACACCATATATGCTGTTCTGAAAAAAGACACCTGATGATTTAAGGACCTTTCACACAACTGTAAACACACCAATGTAAAATGTACAGTGTATAGTTTGTGTCTTCTAGTTTCACAATTACATTTCTTTGGGATTTAGGAAGGTTGTCTGTGACATTGTCCTGTCCAGCTGTCACATGCTTTGGAACATGCTGGCAGCTTTTGTTAGCCTGTGTGGCCTGTTCTGCTTCTCTGGCACTTTTATACAATGATGTTCTCATACACAGGTATGTTATCAGTTCTTCTCTTACTATGAGTGTGGAGAGTTTGCACCTGATATCTTTGTATACTTCTAATGAGGTAAATGCTATTATACACTTATATGCTATATATTATGTAATTTGTATACATACATTATTTTATTCTATCCTACTTTGTTTTATGTTGTAAAAATATAACATATGTATATTTAGTGTGTATTTTGCACATTGCCTCATCGGCACATGTAATTGTAGAATACTTTTAAAAGTAGATGAACGGTGGTGTCATGGTAAATTATGAGAATGATGATGTCAGAGGGACACAAAAAAAGAAGAGCAAGAAGAGAGCAGGTAAGAATTGATCCATGCACACAGACCATAAAAACTAAACAACAAAAACATAAGGCTTATCAGAGAGCTGTATTATAAGCAATTACAGAGCAAGACAAATGTTCAGTTCAAAACTATGTGTCTGACTTCTGATAAATATGAGTTTATTTTGGGTATAGTGGCACAGTACTTCACATATTCAGATACCTGTGCGAAGTTTAGTCACTGTGGTAAAGTGGCTAGTGCTGTCACCTCAAACTGAAATCACTAGTTTATTATTGGGCCAGACTCCATCTGTGCATCTGTAAAGTGTCCCAGAGTGAGTGATTGTGTATGTATATTTGTGAGCATGTTCCCTGCGATGGATTGGCATTCTGTTAAGTGTTGGTTTCTGCCTTGCACCCTGTGCTGCTGGTTGGGACCATGCTACACTGCAAACTTTAACTGGATTAACTGGGTATATCAGTCAAATGGAATGGAATTGATCAGAATTTGTAGCTAAAATGCAGATTAATATGTACAGTGGGTACAGAAAGCCCTTAAATTTTTTCACTCTTTTATTTTAGCAAATGGCTGCAATGAAACAAAGTTCATTTTATTTCTCATTAATGTACTCCGCATCCCATCTTGACAGAAAAAATAGACATAATTTTTTTTTGTAAATTCATTAAAAAAGAAAATCTGAAATATCACATAAGTATTCAGACCCTTTGCTGTGACACTCATATTTAACTCACAAGCTGTCCATTTCTTTTCATCCTTCTTGAGATGGTTCTACTACTTCACTTTACTTAACTGGAGTCCAGCTGTGTTTAATTGAACTGATTGGACTTGATTAGAAAAGGCAAACATCTGTCTATATAAGACCTCACAGCTCACAGTGCATATCAATGCTAATGAGAATCAATAGGTTGAAGGAACTGCCCAAGGAGCTCAGAGACAGAATTGTGGCAAGGCACAGATCCGGCCAAGGCTACAAAAAATTTCTGGGATGACCAGAACTCCTAGCCATCCAGCCAAACTGAGCAATCGTGGGAGAAGAGCCTTGGTGAGAGAGGTAAAGAAGAACCACTTCTGTGGCTGAGCTTCAGAGATGGAGTAGGGAGATGGGAGAAAGTTCCACAAAGTCAACTATCACTTCAGCCCTCCAGCAGTCGGGGCTTTATGGCAAAGTGGCCAGACGGAGCTGAAAGCCTACATAGAGTTTAAAAAAAAAATGAAAGACTTCCAGACTATGATAAATAAGATTCTCTGGTCTGATGAGACAAAGATTGAACTTTCTGGCATTAATTCTAAGTGGTATGTGTGGATAAAACCAGGCACTGCTCATCACCTGCCCTATACAATCCCAACAGTGAAACATGGTGGTGGCAGC
>JAUZST010002268.1:0-44153 GCA_034779995.1 Parotocinclus haroldoi | reverse complement strand
GATTAATTGGACCAGCCGGTTATTAGGACCAA
This sequence comes from Parotocinclus haroldoi, assembly GCA_034779995.1. Taxonomy (NCBI): domain Eukaryota; kingdom Metazoa; phylum Chordata; class Actinopteri; order Siluriformes; family Loricariidae; genus Parotocinclus; species Parotocinclus haroldoi. The sequence continues at coordinate 44,121 of JAUZST010002268.1, read as the reverse complement.
AACCATCACGACCCGATGTGCTCCCATTAACCGGATTCAACTGTAATATATATACACACACACACACACACACACACACACACACACACACACACACACACACACACATATTCTCCATTAAATTTAAGCAAGTTTACTTTTACTATTCTATGAAAATGTACAGCAAGTTAATTGAAGCTTTTATTTAACTCTGGTTCAGGTTGCTTTCCAGATTTTGTCGTTTTTGATTTTATAGTGGTTAAAGTACCGCACTGTGGGTTTAAATCCCACCTCTAAGCTGCCACTCTTGGGTCCCTGAGCAAGGCCCTTTTCAGTTGCCTGGATGGTTGCACCATACCCATTGTAAATCGCTCTGGATATAATGTGCCTGCTCAATGACTAAATGCAAGCGTAATGTTTTAAGTTCGTAATTTACCCCCATTCTCGGGCGTGCACGCGCACCCTTAATGACTGCTGAACCCATGTGTATGACGAATTAAGCTTTGGCGTCCGCCAGAGACACACAGCGGGAAGTCTGTTTATGGACACCTGATTCCAGCATCTGTGTACATAATGGCGGGAGGGGACGGCGTGGAGAAAGTGAGCAGGGTGGGGTCGAGTGAAATAAAAGACAGGAGCAGATGTCTCTTCCCTGCTTGTCTTCTCCTGATTCGTCTCTCTCCGTCCTGCAGAGAAACTCTGATCTGAGCTTTACGCCGCCCTTTAATAGGCCACCCGGGGCTTGCCGTCCTACGTACAGGCCTCCTGCGACCAGCGTCCACCCCTCCCTCGGGCGGGGGCAGAACGCGGACGCCCACAGGGTGATGAAAGAGAGAACGCGCCGAATCGGCAGATGAGAGACGCAGGAAGACAATGGACCTGATGGACTGATCGTAATGGAGTCATTAGGTCTCGTTACGAGTGTTAACACGTCTGCATGAGATCATGTTTTACAGAGTTAAGTCAAGCAAAAACAGGAAAAGCAGGGCAGGAATTACGTTCAGTCCTTTATTAATTAAATAAGTCACACTTGCAGAACTACTGTCCAGCTGATCAGGATTTTAGCAGCATTGCTGGCACCTTGGTGCTGGATTTTTGGGGTTATGGTACCTGCTCAGGGTTCGGACTGCGCCCTTAAACAAGGTCCTTAATCCCTGAATTGCCTGGACTGTGCAGTAATAATAATACGTTTCATTTATATAGCGTATTTTTCAAAACCAAGGACGCTTGCAGTAGAACCTGAATACTTTGAGTAATCATATCGGTTCCTCAGTACTTGCAGCGTGTGTAAACACTTCATTTAATTGTTATAAATCATAACAGTTTTAAGCTCACGCCAAACATCCTGACAGGATTTTTCAAACAAACTGAATAGGAAGCACCAATGTAAGTCCCCAGGCTGCCTCGATTTATAATCCAGTGCCTTTAAGTGAAAAAGCTTCAGTGTTTCAGCTGTTGCTCTGCCTGCCTTTGTCTCTCTTGGCCAAAGCTGGAAAACAAATCAGGACTCTTTTCGAACCGAAACCTGCGCATGCAGATTTCGCTAATGACCCCACATGAAAAACAGTCGGCTTACACAAGCGCACGAACGCACACAAACACACACACACACACCTACTAAAACCTGGCTTATGGAGAGCAGAATACCAATTACCAGTGCCAGAACGCACAGAGAGGGTTGATTATACAGTCCCATCCCCCTCCAATCCCCCTTAATACCCCCACTCTACCCCCTAGGAGGGCGCAGTGGGAAATGATGCCTTTGCTTCTAGGCTCAGGTGGCTGACACCGGGTGCACCATGGACGCTGTGAGGAAAGGGGAAGGGAAGGTTTTGGTTCTAGTTGAGCACAGAATATAGGCTGCAGTTTCATTACCACCTTATTTTAATGATACAGTTCTTCTAGAGATGATTATTTTATTCCGTTACTGATCACTAATCAGGAAGGGAAACTGGGTCCATATTTGACAATTCTGCTCATCAATGCCAAGTTTCAATAGCAAAAACGGTGAAACAATGTGAACCAAATTTTTAGGTTATAAAGAATATCTTTGCTTTTTCCAATCGTCCAACTGTTTTACGTTAAACTTTAAACCTATAGTAAGTAAAAACTTTCATGTGGTTAATGTACTTAAGCAGTGACCTGGAACCACCAAACGTCTCTCGGTTGTTACTGATCATAAGTCTCTCATCTCCACTGCTGAAATGATGATCATCCGGTCCAAGTGTAAAGTGGTCATTTTTTACGTTCGAAATTTGACTTCTATTAGGTTTAAATGGGAAAAAAAGCTTAAAAAACATAAAATGGCATTTTTCCGGTACAGAAGTGATCCTCCAGATAAGTGCTTAATTTAATACAGACCTTTGTTTGCACAAATGACACCTCTGAATTTGGCACGTAAAATGTGTCAGAAGTATAATCGAAATACTATTTTTTAAACGATGGCCTGTCCTGGAAATTGTTTACCTGGTTCTGAATTGGATTCGGGTTTTATTCCCAAGCCTGGTCGCTCTTCATATAGGGCCAATGTGGGTCGAACATGGTGGGTAGATTTTGTAAATAAAATATGTACATTTCCTGCATTTAACAGACGCCCTTATCCAAAGCAACGTACAGCTCATACAGCCTTACAACCCAAGCAACGGTGGGTTTGGGGCCTTGCTTAAGGACCCAACAGCTTAGCAGAGGTGGGATTTGAGCCCACAATCCAGTACCTTAACCGCTAGGCTATCGCAGTCCGTGAGATAAAGTTTATTTTTTGCGTTACGATGTTGCACTTGAGGGACACCCTGTATAATCTTTTTACTTTTCAACTAAGTTGACCTGTCACCTGCTGGTGTAAATAAGGGATAAAGGCCAATTCACACTGCATACAATTTAAAAAAAAGTGACATCTTTACAAAGTTTACTACGCTTTTTGACCAAACACTAAAAACTCCCCTGTCCACTTTTGCTTTCTTTCATTTCCCTTCTCTTGTTGTGTTGGAGATTTCACCGTGTCTTTTTCCCATCATCAACGTCTAAAAACAAAAACACAACTGAAGACGACCACAGGAAGCTCTAGTTTATATTTTTTTGTGTTTATGAGCAGACCGGAATGCTCCAATAAACAGTAAAATGGTTCCATTTAGTCACTGGGAGCTTTATTATCAGCATTCTCCAGCCTTTCGGTTTTATTCCATTACAGATTTTCTTAATATCCGTGTTTTTATGATCATCCTGTTTCTTATCCTATAAGCTCTTGTGCACAGCTAATAGCAGGATAAGCTGTTCTGCCCGGCAACCGAGCTCTGATTGGTCGGCCTGTTTTTTTTTTTAAATCAGAACGATTGCTGAAACTGGGAAAAGAAATGACGCAGAATCGCAGCCTGTCACTTTCAGAGGTGAAAAGGTGAATAGGTCGGCGTAAATACACGCCCGTTCTATTTCAAACTTGCCCAGCATTTTTTTCGTCGTCTGTCAAAAACGGATTTGGTGTGAAAAGACCTTTAGAGAGTTTTTAACTAAAACCAGCACTAACTGAAACGGCAAGTTGGCTCGGGTTCAAAGGAACCCACAGAGTCACGGTTAAATGCATCTGCTGTGGTTTAGCTGTCGCTGTTTTTAACGACTGTACTTAAGCCGAGCTAGCTTAGCCTGCTAACAGCTGCCTCGGACACGATCGCCAGATTAGTGAGGTGAACCGCAAACAGAATGTCAATCCTGAACTTGATTTGACCCTTAAAATCATCTCTGAAAGTTTAAAAGTACTTGAGCAGCCATCCCAAGCCCAATTATCTCTGAGCGTGCAAGCTGGCTAATGCTAAAATGCTGAGTCATAGCTGAACCTCCATCTGCGCTACAATTACGGCCCATTTCAGTCCAAGCACACCTCGTTCCCAGCCTGACCTTGTTCACTTCACAAAACGGCAAATTACCGGCATGACTTTCATTCAAATTATTCACCGCTGTGCCCGTTAGTGCTCCTAGTTAGCACCGTTAGCTTAGCTGCCAAAAAAAGCTCGCTCGGCCTCGCTCAGTGAGTGTGTGTGTATGTATATATATTAGGGTGGGGGGGACAGCTACTCGTCTGCTATTGGAGCATGACTAAATTTGACAATATTAATAATAATCCCTGTGAAACTAACCCTCTGCTCCACGCCGATGGTTCATCATTCAGCGAAACTTAGCATCTAGCACTCAATGAGCATATATATGATACATTATCAAACAGTATCTTAGCTAGTAAAACGCTTTCTACGTAAATAATAACAAAAAGTGAAAAGTTTCTTATAGGATGGGACGATTTTAGCGAATGTCCTACACTTATCCTTCAGTCACGCTCCGTTCCGATCGATTCTGCCCTCTAAATAAATTCAAATGTACAGGGTGAATCAGAAGTAACAGGACACTCGAAAGCCACCACGTTGGCTCAAGGGCCAAGTTTTTTCTCAATAAAGGTAAAGGTGGTCATGTTGGATATCAAAGAAGATGGGGATTGTATCAGAAATCGACTGGTGCGATCAGGGGTGCAAAATCTCGAAAGATACCATAAACGTTTGTTGTTCATCAAAATTATCTGAAGATGGAATTGATGACCGTGATGTCCACAGCTGCCGTATCTTAGCGACGGACTTCAAAAACCGACACCCAGAAAGACATCCCTCATAGCCGAATTAAGAGAAACCGGGACTGGGGACGATAAGAAACGTAGGGATCTTCCGAAAAACCTCAACAATGGTTTTGGCAACCTCTGGGAGAAGTCCATGATGCAGCTCCTGTGACTTTTGACTAACCCTGTTTACGTTTAGAGTCCGTTCTCGCCCGGACCAGTATGGCGGACGTGTTTACCTATCAGCAAAGGTTTGTTTGCTGTTTGTTTGTTTCTTTCTTTTGGCTTTTACATTTATATCATTTAGCAGACGTCCTTATCCAGAGCGACTTACAATTCATACAGTCTTACAATCCAAGCAGTTATGGGTTAAGGGCCTTGCTCAGGGACCCAACTGTGACAAAACTGGTAAATAGTCCAGTACCTTAACCACTAGGCCACCACAGTCCCTAGGCTTTTCGTCCCTTACGTGCTGCAGTATTTCAGCACAGCTTTCTGAACTAATTATGAAAGACTGCAGACGCTGATTTTGCTTCAGCTGCCATTTCAGTGTAACAAAGCATTCTGTGCGGTACAAAAGCCTGGATGGGTCAAACGGAAGCATGTTATGATGCGAATAAACCTGATAACCTGACTATAAAACTGACTGTGAGAAACGAGTATTATCTGAGAAACGGTTCCGAATATTTAAAAATCAATATTATAAGTGATCGATCGTGAAACTCTTAACCTTAACTCCTACCTCCTCTGCTCAGTCACTCACACGGCCCTGACCCAGCCCTATGATGCCGGTAATTCCCAAATTAATTCCTCTTACCTGTCCTGCATGGCTTTAAAGACATCCTGTTCAATATAAACCCCCTGTGTGAAGCTGTCTAAGCCATTTTTCTGTTTTCACTTGTGCATCTTTATACAACCACTAAATAATAACTGACAACATCACGTGAGATTGTAAAAAGTGTAAAATACACACACACACACACACACACACACACACACACACACACACGCTAAGAGAGAGCTGAATTCGGACAGATGGGCATGTGAGAGCTGATTGTGATGGAAATGAGCTCTGACCCTTTGAACACTCGGCTCTTTTTAAGCTTCCCATGTCGTCAGCTCGCCTTTTATTCCTGACTGATGTGTGTATGGAGGTCCGTTAGTCCGTTATCCTCCAATCGGACTCACTCTCGCTCAATTAGACCGAATCCTAGGGGACGTGCTGCTCATTTGGAAACTGCTGTCAATCTGGGAGTCATGTGATCAAACATAAAAAGTAACAGGGTATCAAGAGATTCGAATCTAATGAAATAGAGGAGCGGGATGGCGAAAAATGAAATGGAGCCCCCCCCCCCCCTTGTCGTCAGAGCGACAGGTTTCAGTCACCTATGATGGGTTAATATGAAGCGATGGAATTTGCGTATGTCCATTTCGGGTCTAACCTGGTTTGACCGTAAACGCGGCAAAAATGTGAATAAGTACATTATTTAAAAAAAAAAAAAAGAAAAAAGAAATTCTGAGGAAGTGATGAACGAATGAATGGCAGTTTTCTTTCAATCCTTTGATCAAACAATTGCTTCAGATCTTTGTCTCGGCTTTCAAAGTAAAAGAAAACGGAAAGATCATCACGATAACCGGAATTATAATAAAAATGTCTTTTAATGTCGGCGGATTGCAAACGGCAAAGACGCTGAACAGCTCTGCTCGACCAGTAAGGTCAGAGCATACAGTACAGTACTGAACTCTAAAAACCACATTTTACTTAATACATATTTAATTACAGATTCCTATCTAAACCGCTTAACGAACAGACAGCGTTTTCTTATTCTTTTGTTGCCCTGCAGAACAGCGACATGAAACATGAAAGCTCACGTTTGGACTAGAGACTGTTCAAACTCGTTTGATGTGTTTAGAGACGTTAATGCTCTAGTTCCTCTGTTTTTGTGCCAAGCTGTACCTGTCCTATTGGAAGTAGTACTCCTTTGATACCTGAATATTCTCTCTAACCTATTACTATATAAACTGGCTCATATTCACTCACTGAGCCTCTCATCTGCCTGATCTACTGGGTCTCACACACACACACACACACACACACACGGAGACAAACGGACCCAGAGACGCACGGACCCAAAAGAACAAAAAGGAGCTGTGCCTGCAGTCTGGAAGGGTTTTGGTTTTTAAAAAATTGGAACGTTTGAGCCGGGGGTTTGTGACACAGCAACTTACTCCGTCACCTCGGCAGTAAACGTGTTCGAATAACAAGAGTTTAGGACATTATGTTTGTCGGATTCCACTGCGCTGAGCGTTAGTGCCAGTGAAACAGTGAAGCCAAAGGCCCAGACAGCGCTTAAAGCATTTGAATCAGACAGGAAAATCAAGCGGTGGAGCAACACAACAGCAAACCCAGTCAAGACTGACTGAATGTCCTCACGACTACAGCAATACCTGCAAAGCAACAGGCTGTGTGTTTGGTCCTCAAATGAAAGCAAAGAAAAAAAATCATTAGATGAAGAGTTATTAATCAGCTGTAATGCGCGGCCGATGGGAGGTCCTGCCAACAGCAGTAATACCAACCTTCATACGTAGGCAGGGGAGTGCAGAGGTGCGACAGCCTGCTAGCTGACTTCAGGCTCCACTGGGTGATGAAGGACAGAGGAACAATATGAACAATATGCGCTGCCAGACTGGACCTGGAGCTGATCGAGCAGATATGAAAACCCTTCGATAAAAGCGGCGTCTGGAGATTGCTCATTGCAGACGTCTGCTAATACGTCTGGTTTTCATGCCCTCCTGTTTTGATTCGCACCAGCCCACACAGGCGCGTCGCGAAACGCCCGAGGCTCGGTTGCACGCATCTGTCTCGGGTTCGAGGGGACGAGGGGCTGATTTATAAACCAGATCTCCCGGCCTGCTGGCTGCACACAGCAGATCGACCGATGTGTATCAGGTGAGAAATTCCATCACTTTGCACAGAGGATGGCGCTCTGAAGGTTTCGGCTCTGTTTACTTTATATTCCGAAGGCTTGGCGGGTGGTCTCGCACGAGCAGAGCATGTTAAGATCTACATCCCCCTTGCTTATCTTTAAATCAGTCTGCTTTTCTTTCAGTATATTACGGTCGTCCGTAATTCCTCGCTCCGTGTTCTTGCTCCAACCCCCTTCTCTCCTTCCTTTCACCTTCAGCTACGCTCCAGGCAAACCAATCATGCTGATCTTTCTCCATTAATTACTGCCGCCTTCCAAGATTCGCCAGCTCCCCTATAATCAGATAACCGGGAGTTTTACATCACCGTCCACCTTCCACCGGATCCCATATTATTACGGCACGTTTTTTAACGCAAAGGAACAACAAGACAGTGTTACGGACTCCATGGTGGGGTTGTATGATATTGGATGTATCATCGAAAAACAGTATTTTAATACAGTCTTACTCACGGCACAGCAAAACTGATATGGAAAGGTTCGAACCAGCCAAGGTAGCAGCACAAAAACACACTCGACAAACCTTAGAGGAATCGTTAAAACGGTTAAAAAAAAAAAGGGCGGCAAAAAAAAACTACTGCTGGCAAAACATATTAAAGCGTGAAAGTCACAGAGAGAAGGGTGCAAACTTTTGAAAAGATATACAGTGCAAAAAGGCCGGTTCATTACAGCGAGTACCCTAGATAAGTACCGGTTCCGCCCGAGATGAGTTCATGTTAGAAATGTCACAAGTCCAACATGTTTCGCTTAAGCATCCAGCTTGTGAGCCTCCAACAACTGATCTCTGTCACTTTTGATTTATTTTAGGGTTTATGGTTATGGATCGCTGCGCCTGTAAAGGGGTAACGGAGATCAACACTAACGCTGAACGATTCAACACAAAGGAGACCTGGCCTGTACATAAACAAGTACCCGTCATGACCACTCTCCCACAAGACTACACTACCCAGCATTCATCGCTCGTCACGCGTCGTTTCTGCACTACGTCATCTTTGTTTATGCTCTTACTCCCCGATTTTGTTCAGCTGTTTCGTTGCTGTCCAGTTACTTCTGAAATATAAACCCAGCATTCCCATCCCTTGTTTATCCCAGTTCTGTGTGGTTTGGGCCGTTCCCATTCCCTCCAACTTGGGCTCGGATCACGCCATTCCTGTTGCCAGCGTTTCCAACCGTTTGTGAACGTTGTACGCCCAGGTCTGCGTATCATAACCCTCAAGTTCTCCAGTGTTTCTCGGATTTTTAATAAAGCTCCGCTCTGTACCTGCTCCTAGTTTTCATCTCCCGCTTTCTGCCCAAAGCTGACAGTCAGACAGTCAAAGCAACGACTCCGATAAGCATCAGTTTATAAGTTTGTACTCATTTTCATCTTTTTTTTTAAATGTAACTGCACGGTCACCGTTCACATCTCAGAGTTCGTTTAATTCGAGGTCGCATTTCGGGGACTTACAGCATCATTACGATCTAAACCCTCCTAATAAACAGTCGGGTGAGGTTCTTTTCAGGCTTTTTAAAAGACGGAACGTTTGGAGATTGCACCCTGGGACGACCTACCCCATGCCAGGACCACATTTACACAGCGCTAGGGTAATATCCTCTTTAACAGGAGCCACTCTGTGCTTTCATTTCCGTCCACTGCCCTTAAGATCTCCCTTTTAATCAGCCTGCCGGCTCTGGGTTATTCGATTGTTTTTTCTCCTCCTTTTCTCATGGCTCTCTGAGTGATGGGGGTACGGGGTCCTTCCAACATTCAGTCCAATTAAACAACGCAAAGACTCAAAGTCCTCATTTGTAGATTCGGAAATGGCTCTGGTTGTCTTTTTCGCTGAAAAAACACAGACACAAACACAGATCTGGGCAGGAACGCAATCGCGGATCTCTCCATCTTTTTTCAGGATCGGCCATTGTTCTAATGCAGGCCGTAAATTCAGTTATACAGAGACGCCCAGTAGCGAAGGACCCACGCGGCTTGCGTTGGTACCTACCGTGGAACATCCCACTTTCCAAAAACAAGGCAAAAATGAGGAAATCCAGTGGCTGAACTAACCCTGTAATTGACAGGGGTGCTTCTGTGGTCAGTGTTCAGGTTCTGTCAGTTTCATCAGTTGAATTCAAAGACGGTTATGTAGCTCCGTCTTAAGGAAAAAAAAAAAAAAAAAAAAAACACGCACGCAAAATACATCATCAAGTCTCGGTTGTGCGTTCTTTATGAAACCGTTCGCACCAGCTCCACTCCGGCTGTGATATTTAAGCATTGAGAGAATTGAACTTTGAGTAATGCATGAAAAAGCAGCACTCAGGCTTATATAAAGCCTCCTGAGGGCAGAAGCTATTCAACAAAAATATACACTGCAGTTTTGCTCAAGCTTGGCTATTACAGCGAAAAATCCATTTGTTCAAAGCCTGAGAGAGAAAGCAAACAAAAAGGGCCGGCATTCCATATTCCACGCTTAGGGTGAACAGTGTGTAATCTTTATCCACGCCGCCCTGAATCGCACCTACAAATCTATGCAGCAAGCCGCTAGCTAAAAACACAATCCCTAGCTCTCTCTCCCTCACACACACACACACAGTATTTTTTTCAGAATTATAATGCCACGACTTCTAATCGAGTGTCCGAACCGAATGTTCACTGACACCAACAAATGCCAACCCAAGCACCACCGTAGCATAATATTCAACAAATGCCCCTGCCTCAAACCCCAAAACCACCACCAATTCCTCCTCAAATGCCAGAGCTTCTTACCAAACGCAGGATTTTTTTTTTTTTTAAAAAGAAGAAAAAAAACAATAAATGCCATACACCACCAAATCCCAGCATGTCCCCCATATCCCCTAATCCCATAAACCACCATTCAACAAATCACTCTTCCTCCTCTAATGCCACCTCAGGCACCAACATTTATCAAACAAACCAACTGCACCATTCCTAATCACACACCATCATCACTATACATGTAGGCGACCGGTTAATGACCACATTACATTCTGTGAAACAGGTCGCTGACAGAAATGGTCGCTGACCGGACATTACTGAAGTCGCACAGCAATTCTATAGAGCTTTTTATAAGGGAGCATCGTTTCAAAGCAGCTTTACAATATTATATTATCCTAAAAGGCCAATCCCAAATTGAGCAAGCCCAGGGCGACAGTGGCAAGGCAAAACAGCGACTTAAAACATGAAAGCTCGCGCTTGGGCTAGAGACCGTTCTAACCCGTTTGACATGTTTAAAGACGTTAATGCTCTAGTTCCTCTGTTTTTGTGCCAAGCTGTACCTGTCCTATTGGAAGTAGTACTCCTTTGATACCTGAATATTCTCTCTAACCTATTACTATATAAACTGGCTCACTTGAGACTCATCTGTGCACGCACGCACGCACTCACGCACACACGCACGCACTCACTGAATATAGAAGAAAGAAACCTTGGGAGGACCAAGACTCAAAAGGGACCCGCCCTGCTTGGGTAGAGAATTGCTACTTTAATGTAAATATTGAAAGGTGGTGGCCTAGTGGTTAAGGTACTGGACCATGGATCCGAAGGTCTAGGGTTGGGTGGGGGACCCCAGTTGGGTCCCTGAGCAAGGTCCTTAACCCACAATTGCTTGGATTGTTGGACTGTTAATTGTAATGTCTGCTAAATGACATACATGTACATATTACAGGGTGTTAACTGTGTGAAATCGAGCGGAACGCTACCATCTACACAGCATCTGAATCTTAAACTGCTCTACACATCAGTTATTCAGAGAATACACAAGTAACAAGCACACATTAATGACAAACTATAAACAGACACGATGAAATACACACATAAAGCGATATCTCACTGGCCGCACACAACCAAAAGGGAATGAGTCCAGTTTAAGAAACACTAATTTAAAGAACAGGTAATGCCATATTGCTTTTAAACTCTTTAAATGTTGAAGTAGGGAAGTCTTTTTGGGGGTGTGTGGAGTTAAGCAGTATAAAAACGTTATCATTTTACATCTCATCTGGTGTCCGTGTCCTAAAAGTGTCCGGAAAACAGATCGTAACGTATGTCCTACTTACAAAAGTAGCTAATGCAAATAAAAAATACATTTTAAAAAACCCAACAGCATGACATTAAAACGATGATATAAGTACCGTTTACGGCAGTAAAAATACATACGTGAAACCCTTTAGTAATTTGATCAGCTGTTCATGGTTACAACATCTAGAAATAAAAAACATTCAAATTTATTCTAATTGTTAGAATTACTGGTCCTTAAAGCGAACAGGCATTAATTGGTCTGTCATTAAACACCACCACCATTCAGAAAGTACCAATATAACCAATTCGCAGCCTCCACCAAGCACCAACGCCTTCCTTCCTCGACACAGCACCACCAAACACCAATCATAATGACTTTTAACTATTAACACAAGGTCGTTGGTTCAAATCCCAGCCCTGCCAAGTCACCAATCTTGCAGAGGGGATGTAACTGGATTTTTGCTTGATGCTATAAACGTAACGTACGCCGTAGGAAGTCACTGCTCACCATGAGCACCAGCCGTGCTCTCCTGGACTCCTGGCTTCTCGCCTGATGATCTAAACGTTTCTGTTGGGCCAATCAGAAGCTTTATAAAGTCCACTTTATCATCTGAGGAATGTATGAGGTTCACAAGCCACCACGTTTTGTCGAGAGTAAACCGCAACTTTGGAAATTCCGGCGTGAAAGCAGCGTGGTACTTTCCTGGGTTTTGAGTTCGTTACAGGGTTAATACTTGAGAAGTTTCACTGAACTGGGCTGATATTTGGACATGGTCCCACTGGACGGTCAGGAGGAATTTGTTTTATGATGCAGGTATGCGCACTGGTGGGAATGGAACCACCTGGGGCGACGCTGGGTCATCAAGTACACCGTGCTTAGGAGAGGACAAACGTGCCAGAACACTTTACCAAAAGTGACAAACGCCTTGTCTGGGTACGAGACGTGTACCTCTGGGTTGCAACTATTGTCTGCAAACATACAGCACCGACCAAGTCCTCTTAGCAGAACCTATAGGACCAAAAAATTATAGATTTTATATCGAAATTTTACATGCATTAATGCTAAATGCAGCTTGCTTTAGGTACGGGACTCTACCGTAAACGCAATCAAGGGGAAAGCTTGCAAGGGCGTGAACGTCGTTCTGAACGTGCCCTAAAGGATTTGACAGTCCAGACAGCCAGTGCCACTGGATGGCCAGTTTGAACTGTTTATTATAAAGCAAAGCCTCCAGGTCAGGGACGAGCAGACTGGGTGGTTTCCTGATCCCAGAATTTAAAGAGGTTCAACTCAGACGCAGCTCCAGTCCATTGAGCTGTGACCCTACACCAGTTGGCCTTCAAGATTAAAACCCAGGTCCTCAGGGAGTTCTGTTTTCAGCAGCTGGCTCTTCCTTCCAAGCCACATGTGCAACAATCCAGGTAACGAAATATCAGAAAGATGAATGATTTCACGTGGACACCCTGTTCTCATTGGAGAAACGTTTCCAACTCGAGGGCGTGATGAAACATTTCTCCAAAGAAAACCCTGTGGCCTGATGAACTGATTGCTCTTTCGGGAATTTATAGCAGAGCTTCTTGCTCATTAGTCAGTTCCCCTCAAAGTGCATTGCTAATGGTGAGAGCCAATGAACAGTATATCAATTTAAAAACGGTTACAAAAGCACTAGAACTTCGAAAAGCGACCAAATAACTTCATGAACTGTGCTAACAGCTGAGAAACGCAGCATCAAACCACTAGCAAGTCAAATCAAACTCATCTGGATCTGGATCATCTGGAAAGACGCCACAACGCTTGCACGCGGGGTTTTTTTTGTTTTGTTTTCAGTGTTTTAATATCAGTGACCCAACTTCATGTCCTCGAGTCCCAGCTTGTGTGGAGTTTGCATGTTCTCCCCACATCTGCAGGTGTTTCCACCACATTAAGTCAGCTGGTGGCTCCAAGTGTTCCAGTAAGGCTGACTGTGTGCGCGTGTGTGCGTGCGTGTGCGGGCGCCCTGCAATGAACTGCACCGTGTTGGTTCTCGCCTTGCACCCTATGCTGCCAGATAGATCCTGCCACCTGAACTTTATTAGGAGGGTTTAAAAACGTAACCATTACAACGTTTAACCCATTTTTCTGGGTCAGGGAACGAGGGTGGTCCGAACCTTATCCTGGAGAATGGAGACCACCAGTCCAAAACGGGGCCAGCAAAGGTTGGTGGTGCAGCATCAGCATCCCCTCAGACTGTACATTATATCGAACCATGCTGGAAGGAACAGCTGGGACTCGAACCCATGTTGTTTGAGATTGTTTAGTGACAACTTTTACAACTGACAACTTTTGACCGGAAACCTTCAGGAGGACATCTGTAGCTAACAGCGCAGTCTGAACCCGTGCAGCTCGGCTGTCCCATGTCCTCTGGAGATTCCCGTTTCGTAACGTCTTTCATACATGACTTGCGCTCAATTTTGCCAGGAGTCCCTGTTAGTCTGCAAAGTCCTCATTCGTTCTCTTCAGCACCTCCAAAGTTTCACAGCGCTTCGGCTTCACGGCGTCGACGAGGCAAACCTCCTCTGTCCGTTCACCCATGAGATCTTTTGGTCTCCGCACAAAAGCCGAGCTCATCACTCTCGATTAACGTCGCCGCTCTGCACACGTGCCTCCAGGTTGAGCTAAGAGGAAGCAAAGTGGCGTACAGCCATTCCGACGCGGCTGCATGACCATGTGAATGTCCTCTGAGCCCGACTCTACAGACGTCAAACAGTGTTAGCCGCAGAGAGACGGCAGCGTCAGGGGACGTCGCCGAAGGCACAGAGTGCTCTACAAACCATTTCCTCTTCTTCTGCATCGAGCTCGTTCTTTTCAGTGGACTACAAGTGCTAAGAACGATCTCGAGCGGCTTAAACAGCTATGGAAATGCCCTGGTCCTTGGTTATGGTGTGAAACTACCACTCAGAAGGTTGCGAGTTCAAATCCCACCATGCCACCGTTGGACCCTTGAATTTGTAGCCCGTTACCAATTTATTTGCCTACAGAGCACTTTTTAAAATGACGCCACAATAGCAAACGGCGGAATATTTTTCAGGGGTGCTTACGCTACGGTTGGTTTCGGCACAGCGGTTACTGCATTGGCAGAGCACCCCGTTATGGTGTTGCAAAAAGTCTTCGAGACCCCCTGTCCAGGCCAAAATGCCGTGGCTGAACACGATTGCATCGGTGAGTTGTATACTTTCAACTATCCTGTAATTCCCATCACCGACTGAGCAGACATTTGATGGGAGATGTTAAAAACATCTTCTCTTTCTGAAAAAGGGTGAAGGAGGAACCTCCCGGCATGTTAAGCAGGTCCTGTTCTTACCCTGATCTGTGAATTCACAGAACCGCTGACCTGTGTGATTAAAAACGTTGGACTGTGAATAACAAGCAGAAAGTCTTAAAGTTCTGTAATGATCAGGGAATGAAGTTCCACAGCACATGCCCTTATCGTCACCTTCAGTGCAATGCCTGCTTCACTAGCTCTGTTTTTTTGGGAGCACTCATGCCTCGCTTTGTTTATTTCAACCTGATCAGCTTCAGCGCCTATTTAAGAGCACAGGGCGGATGGGACATCAGTCCACTGCAGCGCTGGGTAAGGATCACTGTTGCAACGCTGGTGGAGGAACCCTTGGGCCCTCAAGGGGTGCCTGACCCTACTGCCATGGTTCCCAGCCTGTTTCGGGGTCCCCATTTAGAGAGGTGCCAAACATCACAGAGCAAATCTGAGCAGACAAAGCTTTCCTGAGTTTGTAGACGTGTTTAAAAAAATAATAAAAAAATAATTTAAAAAAACCTCACTCTCACTCACTTTATACATATACATATACATATATATATATATATATACATACACATACACATACACATACACATACACACACACACACACACACATGTATAGCCAAGTGTCTCAATAGAAAAAGGAGCCAAACCAAAGGGGAGGAGTAGGGGGGGCTATAAATGGAGAGAAAAAGAAAAAGAAAGAAAAGCTTTTTTTCCCCAATTGGGAACCACCGGCCCAAGACCTCTGTGCCAGTATCCTACCAGCATTTAGCCGCTCTTATCCTGGTCAGGACTACGTGGGGCCAGTTATGTGCAGTCGATGCAGAGGCACAAACTGGATAGATGGTGTAAGGTCAACACAGTGCATGTAAGCAAAAAAAAAAAACATGACCTTTACCTTCTTCTTGATAAGCTCAGCCCAGGCTCCAGTGTCGTTACCAGCGACTGGCTTTTAGCGCCGTCTCTCAGGAGTGGCTCTGTTTTATTACATTTCCCTTATACTGGTTTTACACTTCTTTTTAAGCACGTTGTTGCAGCATATATTGACAGGGTGACGTCTCAAATGGAACAGAATTCAGGATCGCTCTTCTCTCCGGGGATGAGAACGTGGAAGTAAAGGAGACACGACACAAATAAACCTCACTGACCACAGAACAGCTTCATGCCGGCTGCTGGATTTACAGCTGCTGACCTTAAAGGAGACGTCCTGCTGCGATGCTAGCTGCTGAATTTACGGCCACTTAGGAAGATTAGTGATGCGGCAGGCTTTAAGCCTGTACTACTCCAATCATGCAGGGTGGAGGACGGTGTGGCTCAGGGGTGGATGCTGAGACCTACTGAAATCATTTACGGCCTGATTAGATGTCGAGATCGAGACGTCTCGAATCCACTCGAGATGTTTGATGATAACGATGCTCTGAAGGCTTAATAATGCATGTCATTTTATTCCAGATTTCGCTTATACGCTGTAGCTTTTATATTTCTTCATTTTATTATACTATACATATGTATTTTCCCCCCAAAAGATTAGACCCAAGGAGGGCTGTCCCATTTTAAGTCTTTTTCCTCCCAACCTTTCGTCCTGATAACACGTGAGGGGATTTTCCTTGCCACTGTTATCCAAGACTTGCTCGGTTTGGAATTAGCTGTAGGTATTAGATATTAGAATATAATCCAAAATTGTAAAACAGCCATTCCTGAGGATCTGGGTTCAAACCCTGACAATGCTCCATTCCAAATTGGCTATGGAAAAATAATAAATAAATAAATATGGGCGGCACAGGGGTTCGGTGGGTGGCACCGCTGCCTCGTCTGGGTCCTTTCTGTGTGGAGTCTGCATGGACTCCCCGTGTCTGTGTGGGTTTACTCTGTGTACTCCAGTTTCTTCCCAGAGTCCAAAGACATGCATTTTATGATAATCAGTGTCTCTAAAATGGCCCTTCGTGTGACACTGTGTGTGTGTGTGTGTGTGTGTGTGTGTGTGTGTGTGTGTGTGTGTGTGTGCGTGCCATACGATGGATCGGCGCCCTGTCTGGGCTGGTTCCTGCCCTTGCTTCTGGAGTTTCTGGGTGGGCACCGGCTGGCCCGAGACCTCGTGTGGATTAAGCTGAAGATAAATACTGACTTGTGTTATATTTTTTTTCAGCTGATTTTAACAGCATTCAGAAAATCGTGAGCATTTAGGATTTAAAAATAAGAAAATAAATAAAATGATAATAATAAAAATCAAATCTCGCCTGTAGCCGATTACATGGAAACGCAATTTGCATGTATTTTTCGAAAGCTGCACCACCAAAGCGCCCCTAAATTTTGCATGATATTCTGTAATGTTTACGTTAGTGGCGCCCCGTGTGAGGCATTCCTAACATGCAGGATGTAGTGACATTCACTACTAATAACCTGTTTTATTGACAGGGCAGTAAACAAATTATGTGTACTCAGTATACATTTTTAGTCTGCCCCCCACCACCACCACCACCAACCAACCAACCGCCACCCACATTTCTTCACCACAGCACCTGAAGAATCAGATAAGCAGACATTAATAATCAGATTACTGTAAATGCAAATGTAATCTGGATCCAGTCCGCCTTGTTATCCGTCAAGTAAAGGAAAAAAATACTTTTTCAATCCAAAAGGCCGCTTGTCTAAAAAAAAAAAATAAAAATCCAAACCAGCAGAGTCAGAACTGGCTGGCTTGAGCCGGAGATTAACAGAGCCTGGTCAAGTGTAGCAGAAACTCATTACTGACACCTCTTGTGGTTACATGAAAGGACTTGCTTCTGAAGCCCTCAATCTTTGCCTTTTTCCACCCACACGAACCAGATGCCCATGTTCACTACAGAGTACTTTAGCGAGTCATCTAAATACGGTGGGATACCATTTCCCCAAAGATAACCCGATTACGGGGGCTGATCTGATCTAAAAATCGCCAACGGTTTCACAGCGAAATCTGCCGACACCGGCGCGTTTTAAACCTTTCCCCACACTAGGCTATTCTATTTTATTACATAAGGTTTTCCTCAGAGGTAACCTTGGGGAGCTTAAACTCAAACAGAGACCCATTCTCCTCGGGTGGCTTAGATCTTTTGAAGATAGCAGGTCCTGCTTGCTCGTGCCCGGTTCTGCACTCTTCCTAGATTTAGCTTTAACTGGTTTGCCTTTGTTAGTTTTGTCAAATTCCACAATCATTCCTCCATTGCTTATTTTTGTGTTGCAAACCCCATGCTCTAAAGGGCTTGCACCCGAACATGGCTGTGTCAGAAATAGACCCTTACACCCCCATTAGGATCCCTACCCTCTCTTCAGTACCGAGCTTTTTGGGAGGACTATTTAGTTTACTAAGTAGCACTCAAAACACAACCAGAAACCCAAAGCGTCCTCATCATAAGCATGTGTGAACATAAACTGCAAGCGGCTGAGCCGTGTTTGAAGAACTGAACTTACGACAACTGAATTCAGAGAGCAGTAATTTCCTCCATCGTTTTATTTTCAATTTGTTAATTTAATCATTAACCGATAATTATTCATTTGTTACGATTTAAATTATTTCCCTAATTTTTCTATAATTTAATATACTTATATTTAATAAGTATTTATTTAATTAACATCTAGGCCACCCATGGAGGATCCAAACCTCCCAAGGTTTCTTCCTTCTACATTCAGGGAGTTTTTCCTTGCCACTGTCGCCCTAGGCTTGCTCAATTTGGGACTGGCCTTTTAAAATCATATAATATTATAAAGCTGCTTTGAGACAATGCTCTATAGAAATACATTGTTGAATTGAATTAAAAGTTACAGTTAATGTCTACGTGGCTGTGTTTGCGCCGGTGCAGAATCGGTTAGGAGAGACAGCATGTGGTACAGAAAGCACAACGGTTCAAACATTTGCTCCAACGTTTGCAGACCCTCACATAGGCATTCCCTCCAAGAAAAATGTAAACGCTGCTATGCTAAACGAGTGGCACCTCTGGTGGCACGGATGAGCAAGAATGTACAACAGAAACAAACAGGCTTTCTCCTGAATGAAACGCAAATTGGATTGCAGGGGCTTCAGGTAAGCAATCGCCAGAAACCAATTTGCAGTACCACGGGATATGTCGTGCTCCCTGGTGGAAACGCAGCAAACAGGGAATAGGACACACACACACACACACACACACACACACTCTTGCATAGTGATCAGCTTGGAGTGGATGCTGGTGCTGATCAGGATGCACAGGGATCACATCAAGCCGCACATCATCACAGACCTGAATGTTTTCTTTCAAGCAACACAAAAACGGCACGGAAAAATCAATTTGTTAATCACTGCTGTACAGCTGCATAATATAAATAATAATAGAAATACAGCCAAATGCATTTTGCTCAGAACCGTGCAGGACCAGAAGCAGTCTGTCAAAAATGCCCCAGAAACGTTATCCAGTGAGAAGAGAAAACAGTACGGCTCCATACCATAGTCAAAGCTCCACACCGTTTGGAATAAGGGGTGCAACAATGAATCCGCGACCAAATTATACCTAATGAGAAGCAATTAAATAGTTTATCATCACCGAGTTAAAAGCCTCAATAACTAAATCCTCAGAAGTCTAGATGCATTTCATGCCAAGTATGCATTTAAAGGTCAGTTGTACTGCTTGTAAATCTGACCTTAGTTGACTCCGTGTTGGAGCGTCTGAAGACTTCGGCTGACTGAATGAAGATGGTTCATCTGAGTAATGTTCAAAGCTGTCCTCCTTCGTGGTTTGAGCTGTAGCATGTTCTCGCTCGGAAAGCGTTAATGGAATCGCAACGGAGCTGAAAGTATCCATTATTCATGATGAACCCGTTCACACTGCACGTAACGTTTACGCTTTCGAACGCCGAGCCGCTGTTTTAACTTCGAGTTCCCCCCCCTGGCGCGTTCAAATTTGGAAAGAAGAGGAGCACAGGTTTGTGGTCGTCTCAACTTTTTGTTGAACGCAGAAGAGATGGCGGCCTCGAACGTCCACTGGCATTTACTGAATTTAAACTTACATTTTACAACTGGAAAAATCCGACTTAGATTTCGTCTTGCTACATTTTATTGCTTTTATTAATTTATTTCTAATAAAGCCTGAATGGAATGACTGAATGGAGTGAGCGGCGTAATAACCGGTGGTTTGGTCCAACACCAAGTCAGAATTGAGATTTTTTTTTTTAGTTATGTTTACACCTACAAGAGTTTCGAGAAGGCATCCAAATGGAGTTGAGACTTTATTTTTTTTTTTTATTATTGATTGCCATTTTGCACATCACGGGTATTGAATGAAACATTTTACATAAGTGGAACAGTTCAAATGCATAAAACCGCCACAAGCTAAGGCTAATCGCTGCTTAAGACTGGCAACTCTGTGATTCATGAACCCAGCATGCTCATACATGATGAGCAAAAGGAACAAGGCAGGGTTCTGGTTACTTATCCTGTGAGGAGTGTGTCTGCAGACATGATGTGGGTCTGCTGCTTTAAGGTCACCATGGTGGAACATTTCCATCCAGACAGCTGTGATCTCAGTCTTCCTGATTTCTCATGACCCCATCCAAAGGTCAACAGGCTCATTTTATGTAAATCACATGCTGTGGCATCCAGAACTTCCATTCCATTCCGTTCCAAAAGTACCATTTGAGAGAATAACGACATTCTGCCGCTCCAGTTTACCAAAAGACAGCAATCACCTTTCGCACGACCAAATTAAGCCACAGGTCTGATAAGTAAATGTAGCCTAAGCTCACGACGTCACCAAAAACTACGAATTTTGGAACATGTGTGCGCTCGCAAAGCTGCACTACAATCCCCTTGGCTTATACGGTGCCATTTCACCCCGTGGCCCAGCAATTTTCATTCCACTGGGCTCCACAAGTTGCTCCTTGGAGTCCATTTACCCCCCTGGTGGTTTACTCATGACTCCTGAATCTCTTATTTACAGTACCCATTGACCGTGATGCTGCTTTATTTAACCATGGCGCAACAGTGCGCCTCTGCTGGCATCAAGGGCGAAACGCCACCGGTTTGTCTCAATGCGCGCTCCCGAAAGACGCTGGCTCGATGCGCGGCCACGACAGCAAGAATAAGCCGCGTTGGACTCGAATACTTAATGAAACTCGTGATTAACAACTGGCTCCTGTTATGCAGATCTGTTTTGTTTAATTCATCAAGCCCGAAGGGAATCAGAACCCAAGCGGCTCTGTAACCAAAGGTTCAGTCCAACACTGAGTTACAATTTAGATCTTTTTTTCTGGTTTGGGCAGACGAATTCAATTCACCTCTGAAGCAAACGAAGAGCCACTGGGAGCGTATCCCCCCAAACCGGGACGCGTCCTGCCCTTTCATCCATCAAAACCAGATCTTATGATGCCGCAGCAAAGACAAATCGACTGAATGGGGATGCGTGGGGTTTTATTGTTTTAAATTCGTTTACGATTAAAACCGTGAATGCGTTTGACTCTCGAGGGCTGGAGTCACCCAGCTGCACAGGTGATACAGATTAAAATCAGAGAACTAAATGTTATAATGCACATTAAAAATAAAATCAACTTATAGCATACATTATGGTTTCCATACTAAGCCTGTTTTTTGTAGAACAGGCAGGTTAAACCATTCAGTGCTTCACTGGAAGCATCCAAAGAACTCATGGACCTGGATTCAATAGAGAAGATCCATCCCAGCAGGTGCCATGCGCATTCATCCTCCAACATTTAGTGCAAATAAAGTTTAATAGAAACCAGAATTGCGTAGTGACGCACGTCAGGAAATGTACACACACGCACACCCTTCGTTGGACATTATGATTCAGGTAACTTGAAGCAATGGGCAGATTAGGTCAAAGAGCTCTACAGTGATCTCAAATGTCCACTCTGAGTTCCTCTGCAATCATAAAACGCAAGCTTGGGTTCTGGGAAGGACCGCCGGCCAAAAAAGCCCAAACGAACCAAAGACGCAAACGCGCGCCACAGCGATGCGAAATAAAAGATCAAAGCCAAGACTCACCCTGCGTTTCAGACATCCTGCACATCGAACCCAACCAAACTGCAACAGTCACAAGTCTTCTCACGCAGAAATATCCACCGGTGCGCTTCATGGTGTGCGCAGAACGGCAGGCAGAGCGCGCGCAGGTCCCGGTTGTGTACAGCCACGGTTTCAATCACGGCCCCAACTTCAATTCACGCATGAGCTCCAGGTGCGCGAGGTAGGGGAAAAAAAGCCCAAAAAGGAAAATGCAAAACCAACCACACAGTACGAGTCCAAACGCACGGGGGGAACGCGAAGCGCTCTCCCAAAACCCTTAAAGGTGTCCGTTCTCCATGCGGCTCTCCATCCCACATCCAGAGTCCGGAGCGCGCACAGCGAGAAAGAGAGAGGGTGGGGGAGTGACAGAGGAGCAGTGCGTGCGTGTGTGTGTGTGTGTGTGAGTGTGAGAGAGAGAGAGAGAGAGCGAGAGAGAGAGAGAGAGAGAGAGAGAGAGAGAGAGAGAGAGAGAGAGAGAGAGAGAGAGAGAGAGAGAGAGAGAGAGACGCGTCTCACTTGTTACAGCAGCTGTGGCTCTCCGGAGCTCCTTATTATGCGGACGCGCTGATCTGAGGAGGGTCGCCCCAAAATCCCGGGGACGGACTCCCACAGAATGGAGCAGAAAACTAAGGGGGTTTTGTAAGTACAAAACGGGTTGCCAGATTTGGATTAAACCAGCACCCAAATGTATTAAGTGAGGTTCTGGTTAAAACGCAAACAGACATCACAGATGCTCCTCTGTTACCCCGTTTTCCCACTTAAGACAAGTAAATAAAAACCTCAAATAAAAGTGTTTACTCCTTACTTTTACACATCCTTAAACCAAATCTTCCGTATCTATAAAATGCTTATTTGCTGCATTTTCCCAAATCACAAAGTCATAAACAAGCTGTAAAACAATATTAATTCAGAACATTTAAATGTTCCCTCTTCATAAAGACGGTAAGAGTGTCTGGAGAGTGGACTATTTTTCTATTTAAGTCATCACCCACGCTCTGACTCACGTGTGCCCAGAATCAAAACGTAAACGACTCAGTCCCGATGAAGTTACGTAAACAGCGTTAGCTCTTAACGGAAATAAAAAACCTCCCTTATTTAACATAAATGATCAAAATGACCACAGTATAACTAAATAATTACTCCTATGATCATTTACCAATTACAGTTATGAGTTCAGCTCCAAGATCCCTGGTTCCTGACCCTGGGCTCCACCTGCGTCTGGGTGGAGTTTGCATGTTCTCCTCACGCTTGCCTTGGTTTTCTCTGGGTTCCGGGTCACCTACCACTTTCCAAAGACATGCATTAGGCAAACTGGTGGCTTCCCTTCGTGTGTGTTGTGTCGGTGCCCGGTGCTGCCAGCTGGGCACTGGCTCCTTCGACCCTGACTAGGATAAGCGGGTAAGAATGAACAGGGCTGGAATATCTTACCTTTAATAAGACGTTCCAACGATGCGAAACGCTAAAAAAGTGGGTTTTACATAATTCCCGCTTTAAATAATTCTCCCGCGTGAACAACACTGACGAAATACCGTACATACCAGTTCCCTGCTCCAGCCAAAGGAGCAGAGGGATGATCTACAGCCTTTTGGGCTTAATGATGCTCATATTGACACCCAGAACCTACAAGACCATGGAATAGAGATATTTGGATTCAGCCATTGTTGCTTCAAAGCCAGCGACAGATGATACAGTCATATCTCCAACACACACCCTGTACACACCACTGGCCCACTGGTTCTGTTCTGGAACTGGTATTATATTGTGTAAAGTGTTCATCACAGTGCTATTTTAGACCGTGCCTATAGCAGGAGATATGATAGAAGTTATTACACCTACAGAGGGAATCTATATGGCGTCATCTGATCAGTACTTACACTTAGAGAGCCAATTACATCAAAAATCCTCTCTCTCTCTCTCCACAGTAAGGATGAGCCGATTTCACAGATTGGGACTCTGATAGAAACCTGGATCTCCGCGTGGACCCAATTATCTGCTCCTGTTCCAAAAGCAGCTTATGCCAAAATTCCTGCCATGACAACAGGAGCAAAACAAGGATCAGTCCAACACGTCGGCAGCTCGCCCCCTGTAACTACGGCGTGAGAGAGAGATTCACGGGTCCGTGGACTGAAGCCTGCACTGCCTCGTGATCTTAATGGCGTGAAGACGGTTAAAAGTCACGACTGAAAACAGGTGGATTCAGACAGAAATAAATTCGTCATCAAACGCACTTGCTGACTGAGCTAGCTTGGTGCATTTTATTTCTCCAATAAGCCAGACAGCTTACAGTTACATCATCGTTTATGGGAAAATTCTATGGTGATATGGGAATACAAAATTAATTCTTAACTCTTTCAGGTCAACGTTGTGATAAATTGCAAATCTGACCTAAAACCAGGGCAACAGTATGAGAGAAAGAACGAGAAATTACTTAATTCAACCATTGAATAAATGAAGCTCAATTAAACCAAATGTCTGAACGAACTAAGTAAAAAAATCAAACGAGATTTTTAAGAAAGTGATCTAATTTAATTTCTAACAATCCAAATGAAACCTGCAGTCATTCATATAAACTGAAATGACATGAAGAAAACAAATTAATCATAAAAAAAATTGGTGAAGAAAATTGATCAAGTAAATAAAATGATTTAATTTAAATGATGATAACGAATCCAAAACTCAGAATAAGTGACTAAACACATTATTATTGTAATTAAACATTACAATAAAATAAAATAAAAAATAAAGTACCAATAAAATGGATTAATACAAAAAGTAAAAGAATAAACAAAAAAAACTTAAAGCTAAATAAAATCCTAAATAATATTGACAAATGATTTTTAAAAAGTGATTAAAATAATTCGCACAAATATTGCTTAATTAAAATACTAAACCAAAAATAAATAAATGGTAATAAAAGCAGAATAAATAAAACTCCAAACAGAGCAGCCACATTAATGAAGTAATCAGTAAACATAGAAAAAATGTAGGCTTAATATTTAAAGACAACAAATATAATAAAGTGGCTGAATCAGATAAATTCTAACATAACACAAGACCACGTCTCCAGTTAAAACGAATTAAATTAAAAAGCGTACTAAAATAAAGTAAGCAGGGAAGCCCAGTCCCTTGCCTGTACGGAGTGCTGAGTGAGGTTTGGCATGTTCTTCACCCCGGAGCTCCTGCGTTATTACTGTGTACGATGCAGGCAGGGTCGTCGCTCTGATTCCGCTCGTTGCTTTTGAAAAAGCTGCTATAAGATTGTGATAATTGCGATTGCTCCGAGTTTGAACATTAAAACTGAGCACGTGTGACATGTTTGCAAACACATCATTACGTCCTTTATTCTCCCCAAAAACGCTCCCGTCTTGATTAAATCACGACCGCTCGCTCGCGTTCCATTTCTCTTCCGCCTCACAGTCATTACAAAGGGGGATTCAACGAGGGCCAATTAAAGGGTGGAGGCCCGGAGGAGGGGCCGCTCTACAAATCCACACGTGCCGAGGCCCCGGGTCGCGGCGGCTGTTTTGTTTAGCTCAGCATGAGCCTGATGAAGAGAAAGCGAGAGAATTACCTAATGTACAGCTTATCGCGCTTTGAATTAAAGCCCTGGCTGAAGACTGTCCGAGTACGAGAACATTGTTCGAGCTGAACAATAAGAAATGCAAAACAGTTCAGGGTCTGGTTGCCATATATAAACATAATGCAGCAATTTTATTTCGCAGTGGACAAACAAATCAATTATAGTTTAATAACACACATTCTTTAACACACACGTTCTCATTCGCAGAGTGAATTCTCAACGCCAGCCGAAGGTGCTGGACCCACTGGACCACGGACCAGAAGGTCCAGGGTTCAAATCCCACCTCTGCCACAGTTGGGTCCCTGAACAAAGCCCTTAACCCAACATTGCTTGGATTGTAAGACTGTATTAATTGCTCTGGATAAGGGTGTCTGCTAGATGATGTAAACGTAAACGAGGTTGAAGGGTAAGAGCCGACGCCCACAGAGTCCAAATTACATGCACTAAGACAAAATATCAGTCATTAGACTGAGAGAGTTGCAGTATACACTTGATTAGATGTGCGGTCTTATAGAATTTGCAAGTGAGGTTGCCAGATTTAACCTAAATGAAGCTCACATTTATCCTCCTGAATGTCATACATCAGTCAAACTGGACACAGCCAAAAGTTTGTGGACGCTCAAATTGTACAGGTATTAACGGGCATTGTCCCTGCTTGATGCCACAACAGTCTTCACTCATCTAAGAAAGCTTTGCACTAGAGATTGGACCACGACTGACACCGAGGTCTTGAAAACAAACCCTGAATTGACCGGACAGTTGGCATTCCGATGCATCTCAAAGGAGGCCAATAGATTTGAGGTCAATCCCTTAGTCAAAGTGAGAACCCTATTTTATAGACTTCATATTTCAGATTTGTTTACTTCTTCATTTAACAGGATCAGTGGCTGTTCACGATTCGACCGAGGGTACTTTGAGGGTACTACGAGTAAACCCACACGGACAGTAACCTGCTGCACCACACTGCCACCCTGCATAGCTTCTGAATTAAGCTGTTCGGTTAGCAGGAAACATCGAATTGCATTAATTTATTGCCGCAACTCAAGGTGTAGATAATTGATAACAACACAATCTTGTTCCCACATCGTACCCGTGTCGATACATTAGGATCTCGCTCCTACACCTTAAATTCTAAACTATGGCCACACCAATTCTGTTAGGTTATATCCCCAACAGGGTGCCGTAGAAATTTCCGAAAACGTATTCAAAGAGCATCTTGATTCCAATTTGATTTGACTGGTCATTGGTGACTGGGTTTGTCATGTCTGTTTTTGTGCAAGAACCAGTTGTGTTTGTTTTATTTAATGCTAGTTTAAGCGACGCACAAATGGTTGTATCTACACACAAGTTTATCTAAGACTAGACTTGAGTCAATTTGGAGTAAACAATTAAAATAAAAAACATCTTTGGTATGTGGGAAGAAAACCAGAGTAAGCAGGAAGCACAGAAAGCACACAGGCTGCTCCACCCTGGTCTTGAACCCAGGACCTTCTCGCAGTGAGGCGGCTTTAATAATGTTTGACAATAACAGATTTTCGACAGTTTTCAGTTTGTCATCTTTTAAGCAAGGTCCAGTTTTCCAAGGCCAAACCACCTCCACCGTCGTAGAGCGTGAGGCTCGTGGGGTTTGAACTTTGTTTCATTAAGTAGACTGGAATAGGTTTAGAGTTCACTGGTGGAATTTGAATTACTATAGCAAAACGGCAGGCTTTTCAGCGTTAGCATAAATCTCGTCGCTGCTCTGAGGTTCAGCCGGAAAAAAAAAAGGAACACTGATTGTCATGAGTCTTTAGCTAGTTCTGATTTGGCGCATTAGCGATCATTAATGACACCCGAATGTGAGGGAGGCTCGGATCTTCATTTGTTGTTTGCCTTTAACCCAATTAATACTTTGTGTTCATTTAATCAGGTGCATTAACACTTGAAATTGAATGCAAATGAGCAGCAGATGATTAACGTGGGTCAAATATCCAGCACCACCATACAAGGAGGCTTTGAATTCAATTAACACCAGGTTTCTATTTTTTTTTTTTTTTTTATTTCCACCGCTCCAAATGGGAGCCCGAAAGAGCTTCAACATTACGATTCGAAAGGTTACAGTGTTATTGAGCTGCAGCAATGTTCTCGCAAATAAACACCGAACATTTGACTACTTTCAACTAAAGTGCATTTTGTTGTCAAATGAAGGTCCTCGCAAGTATACTAATACCATACTTACACACGTAGCTGGTCCTCAGAAGACACTGCAAACTAAAAGTTTTAAAAGGATCAGTTCAGCAAATCTTAAGTTTAGATCCAGGTTAGTGTTTATCAGAGCTACTAAAACAGAGCTACTAAAACAAAGGCGTGTTTAGGTGGGCCGGCTCTCCACTGTTTGCCCAATTTCCAAGCTGCCATGTGGCCTTTGTGAACACCTGTGTCTATCGGCCACGAATAATTGCTTCCCTCCCCACCATTTTCCCCTCAGTAAAGGCGCCAATTCACCGCGCCTCGGACAGCTGGCGCTATAGAAAGCCTTCTGAGCTCAGGGTCTGGCCCATCGCCATGGAGACTCAACAAGCTGCTCTGACTGACAGTCCATAATGAACGGCTTAAGAGTCAATCGGCAAGGTTTAAATGTGTTACAACTTCACGATCGACATAACGAACGGAGCCACGCGAGGCTAAGCTCCAGCAGGACACGCGCTAGCCTGCGAAGTTTTAGGAAAAAAAAAAAAACCTTATTTGTCGTGTTTTATTGTGGCTCCAAAAACGCGACCTGGCAGAAATAACGCAAGAAAGAATCATTCCTCATTTATTTCCAAAGATCTAGTTTGCTGGAAGGTACCAGAAAATTATTTCAGGCTGAGCGATTTTAGGGACGCTGTACTAATACTAAAGAACTCACACGGTTCACAGGGTCAGCAACAATACTCCCGGGCTTTGGCACTCCCAATATTATCATCCTTACTTCTTAAATTTTCAGGATTGCGATCAGAAGCCCAGCCATCCCGGTCCCCTGCAGCATCTGCTGGCTACTTCCAGGTGAACTGGGAGACGTAACCCCTCCAGAGGGTCCTGGGCCAACCCCAGAGCCTCCTCCCAATCGGCAGTGTCTGGTACACCTCCAGCAGGCGTCCTTAACATGACGCCAGAACCAACTGGCTCCTCACCATCTCTACTCCTGCCAAATTGCCAAGCTCATCACCTGATCTCAGAGAGTATTGCCCAGCAACCCGCCAGATAAAGCTCAATTCGTCTGATCTCGTGATCAGACGTTCCACATAGCTCGTGAACACAGGTGAGCTTGAGGTACAGGGATGTAGATTGGCCCGCAAAATGAGTCTCAGGGCTTAACTCCACCTTGACCACCAAGGACTGGTATAGCAACCGGATACACCATACCTACCATGAAGTGCAATGGCTGTTTCGGGGCGTTTCCCTTCAGCACTGAGGGCTGACCAACTGGTCAGATATGGATGCTACCAAGTACCTCCAAACCCTCTGCTAGAGAGCTACAAATGGGCACCAGGTTCACCTTACAGCACGGCAACAGGAAGGTGAATGTCCTATAGTGGCCTTCAGAGCCCTGACCTAAATCCGGTAGAAAGTCTGAACTTTTTTTTACGGACAATTCTGTAAAGGAAAATTGGACAAATGTATAAAGATTGGACACCTATCTAAGTGTGCTAAGCTAGTAGGGCCAGATCCAAAGATAAAAGTTGGCTAAATTAGGGGGGTGATCATGAATTCAATTGTTATTTTAGGCTGTAATTTTTACACGTTGACCATTTTCGTTTTTTCATCATTACTTGAAAGTTGTAAAAAGTGGGAATGCTGTCAATGTATAACAACGTACGGTTTCTGATGTCAGGTTAGAAGGATATCCAGATTTGTTTCATAGGTCCTGTAGGACGTCCAGCAGTCGAAAAACACGAGCTTATAAAAGGTGGCGACCGGCTCAGGTTTTCCCCAGGACAAGTGATGATGATAAAAGTTCAGATAAAGCACAGAGGACAATTAAAACTTGTTAGTCGATGCACATTTCACAGGCTGATAGTGCCATTTTAACAGGATACAAGTCATTAATTGATTAGGGCAAAACAAATTAAAGCAGGGATGGAGGAGATCGTGTTCAGAGCTACGCTGCTGGAAAGCTGTTCCTGAGGATCAGGGTTTGTACTGGGCTCACAATGGGAAAGTCAAATCGGAGAGTTCTGGAACCTCACACCGGGCAGGAGCAGCAGAGTAGGTCAGTGCTGTAGAAGCAAAGCCTGGTGCGTGATTTCTGCATCTTGCCAAAAGTTAAACCCGAGTCGAGAGCATAAGATTCGATTCTTGACAGGACGCTGTACAGCATTTGGAAGTGAAAGCTCTCATTTTGAAAAGGGGAAGGGTCCAGAGCCCATCCCGTAATCCACTGGGTGCAGGTCAATACGTTCCTGGATGGCATGCCAGTAAATCACACGAGCAAAGTCTAACTGATTTCTATAGCTCTTTTTATAACGGAGCATTGTCTCAAAGCAGATTTACAATATTATATGATCTTAAAAGGCCAGTCCCAAACTGAGCAAGCCTAGCTGGACAGTGGCAAGGAAAAACTCCCCGAATGTACAAGAGGAAGAAACCTTAGGAGGACCAAGACTACTTGGATGACCAACCAGGCATCAAACGCAGTACCGAGCCTTAGCGGTTGCAATCCTGGCTCTCCACCGTTGGCGCCAAACCAAAAGCGTTCACAAACGACAACATTCTGAAACCGTATTGCTTCGTCGTCACATGATAGAACTTCACAGGAAGCCACAGCTCGAGTTTCTCATAATCCAGCATTTAAAAATACAGGATTGGTTTTTTTGTAAATGGCTGACGACTCTCAGTCTTTGTATCACGTCAGTTTTCTATCGTCAGAGAAACTGGTTTATAATTAATTCTACACCCCGGCTGCATGGTTATAGACCATTTACGCACAGCGATGTGTGATATTGAGTTTGTTTCACGACTGGGAATGTATCATCTGTTCCATCTCAGGAGAACACGATGCAATTTCAGCTGCGGCGCTTTACTCGAGCTTCACGCTGAATCACGTGCGCTAACATACATTAAGCTCGGGTTATAATGTCTCCTTAGAGCGCACAGACTCAGCCCGCCAACGACGACGCAGCATGTTAATGAGAAGATGGAGGAAAAGCTCATGAATGTCAGCTGCCTATGAATACAGAATGTAAAGGAATAACAGCCCTGATACGAGGTCCACGCTTCCAGATCTTATACACAACAGGACGATCTTTAATGGAATGCATACAATAAACTGGTTCTTCCCCTTCTAGTTATGATGCTATAGTAGGGCTGCCGGAGTTCCATGCTGCACCAGGCATCAGTGATTATTAATAGGCTCCTAACCCATAAGTAACTACATTTTCTCTTTTTTGTTCGGTACCAGTTCCAGCACCACACACACACTTAAATGTTCCTCCATCTCAGCATAACCTCTACAGTACTGGTCTTCATCATCAGAAACCAGTCCCACCAGTCCCAGCAATAACTTTCCACCAAGGACTCATTATCTTAACTCCATTTTGTTATTTAATTTAAAATTTGGTATGAATTTAAACTCTTATTTACTTAAATTTACTATCAATACACACTTAATCATTTCAATTAACTTTTAGGCCACCCATGGGGGTCGGGTCCCTTTTTGAGTCTTGGTCCTCCTTCTTGGTTGAGTCTTGAGTCTTGGTTTTTTCCTTCTACATTTGGGGAGTTTTTCCTTGCCACTGTTGCCCCAGGCTTGCTCAGTTTGGGATTGGCCTTTTAAGATAATATAATATTGTAAAGCTGCTTTGAGACGATTATAAAAAGTGTCCAGCCATATTTCAGAACTAACCTGGTCCTTGGTGCATTTTTGAAAAAAAAAAAAAAAAAAAAAGTGTCACGGCTCTCGTTGTTTGCCTTTGCTTGCAAAAATCGAAGCACGTGGAAAAACTTGATTCACGGCTCAGTGATTCAGCCTCACAATTGTGCGGCTCTCCGCCGAGTTTGTTTTTTTCTTTGTTTTTACATCTACAGTACTGTATGTTGTGTTAAAAAAAAAGACCACATGGGTCCAAAAAAGGTTAGTAACGACAGCCAATCAAATGGAAAACATTCTGGAGAGGAACAGAAATCACAGCCAACCGAAAGGAAAATGCTTTCTGTGGCCAGTTTTTCAACAGTTATAAAATAAGCTCTGTGATAACGATTCTAAATTGCTATCCAGTGTGGTTCATATCAAATGCAGCAGTTTATGATCTATTTAACCTAGGATCTGAACATTTCTCCATGGTAAAAATCAGGACGTTTCGGTTTCAAAAACAGCTTCATTAACGTCTCAAATACAGAATCTATTTTTAGATACAGATCCAGAGAGACCGTGGACTGTAAGGAAAGCAACAGCTGGCTAAAATCAGAGGGCTGTTCACATTTCCAACATTTATTTCCGTTTTTTATTTTTTTGGACACGTTAACCAGTATCTTAATGTTGTGAGGAATCTGTCAATACATTAACAATATAAATAAAAATAATTCCGATGTCAGGCTATAAGACAAAACGCCGCCCATTTTGAAAGGGTATGGAGAAGGTGCAGCAGTCGAAAACGAGCCTATAAGGGTCGTACAATCGTGTTATTAATTAATTAATTAATTAATTAATCGTACAATTATTAATTAATCACGCGAGGTTCCATCTAAACACTCTGGTATTCTGTTTTTAGTAACGAACGTGGTACTGGTGTTAAAGCAGGAAGGGACAAAACAGTTCCAAACCTGCAGTAACGTTACTCTGCGTGCGGGTGGCGAGAACGTATCCACGCCGTCTCTCAGCTCTGCTCTAAATGAGTATAAAGTTAGCAGCAGAGGTGATTAGAATTCTCTAATGCTCACGCTAATGGTTCTTTTAATCATCCTCACCCTCCGTCTTCTGCTGCCTGTTTTTTTTTTTTTTTTTTTTTGCTGGCAACGCGAGCGCCTGGGGTGTACTATAGTATTAGTAGCAAGCTCTATAATCATAAGACTTGACGTTAATTCAACAGTTAAAAAAACAAAACGTACAGGCACGGTATAGCGTGGAGATTAAATGTGGGGAGCACAATTTTTGGACTTTGCAGCGTTCGTTGTATGTTTACGTTCCGGAGAACGGCCAGACTAGTAAAAGGGTAACAGTAACTCAAATACTTCAAGCAGAAGAACAGCTCTGAACAAACAGCAGGGAAAACCTTGAAGCATTTGGGCTACAGCAGACAGCAACCTCAGCATCCCAGTGGTTTCACCAGAACTGGACAATAGAAGACAGGGAAAATGTTGCCTGCTCTGATATTCGGGTCAGAATTTGGTGTGAAACATGAAAGCATGGATCCATCCTGCTGGGACTGTGGTGGCCTAGAGGTTAAGGTACTGGACTATGGACCAGAAGGTCCAGGGTTCAAATGCCACCTCTGCCACAGCGGGGTCCCTGAGCAAGGTTTGGATTGTAAGGCTGTATTCATTGTACGTCGCTCTGGATAATGTAAATGCTGGCGGCACAACTGAGCGATTTTCTTTTTGCTCGTTTTGACCTCATGCCTTCTGGGCATCATTGAAACCCCACAGCCTACCCGAGTACCGTTGCAGGCCATGTGCACCCTTTGAGGAGTGCGCTGTACCATCTTCTGTTCAATCTCAAATCATCTCGAAATGTTTCGCTGGATTCAAACAGCCTTCACACGCAAGATCTCGTTCCAAAAGTGAAACCAACTGGAGCTGAACTACCTTACAGGGAGGGAACAGCCTTTAAAAGACGGAACTTGAATAAATTCGAATTGGCTAAACTGAACTGAAGGTAAATATTTACGAGGGTGAACAGTGGACGGTGGGGAAGAGATTCCAGCTGCTAACTAAAAGAGCTAAAGACGACCTGAAGAAAGTGATTTCTGGGACAATTAACAAACAACAAACCTTGATTCTTAGGTCCCCTGTCACCACACTAAAGTGGGATTTGTGCATAGTAACCGACGCACGTCTGCGTAGGGATTTCTTTTTTGTCGCCGGATCACGTACTCGCTTCAAGGGCTGTTGCCCTCCAGGTTGTACAGGTCTTCAATGGTACTTACCTTCCAATAAATTAAGGCCGAAATCAAAGAAAAACTCCGGCGCCAGGTATAGACTCAAGTTCCTGTACCTTCAGGACAAAGATACAGGACAATAAAAACTCAGACCAGCAGGCAAGCTTCTTCCCCGGAGCTGCACCATCCATGCCACCGTTTGCATACCCAAACCCTTAAGAACCCTTAAGAATCACTTGTACTATTTCTCTTACTGATATTATTATACTAAATAAATACTATATTATTACTAGGACAGGTGGGGTGGCACCGCTGCTCCACAGCAAGAAGGTCCTGGGTTCAATCCCAGGGTGGAGTCCTTTCTGTGTGGAGTCTGCATGTCCTCCGTGTCTGTGTGGGTTTACTCCGGATACTCCGGTTTCCTCCCACGGTCTAAAAACGTGCGTGTTAGGTTAACTGGTGTCTCTAAAGTAGCCCTTCGCGTGTGAATGTGTGTGCGCCCTACGATGGACTGGCGGCCCGTTTAGGTGATGACGAGCTGCGATGCCGGCCGGCCCGTGACCCCGTGTGGATTACGCAAAAGATAGCGAATAAATGGATATTATTATTGTAACAGCATAACACACTTATTTTATCTTCCATTATTAATATGTATAGGGCGTGCCGTCTTGCGTTGTTTTTCTGTTGTCGCTCTGAATTCCGTTGCACCACGTTCAAACAAAGTTCTGTTCCATTCAATAATGACAAGAGCATTCCAGATTCGGTGGTGCTTGGACCCCCGAGGGTCTCAATGTCCCCATTTGCAGCAGTTTTGGGTGAAACCTGCTGCTTTTAGTCAGATAAAGTAATTACAGAGCAAATTGGGCAATTTGAAAGTGTTTTTCTCTTCAGACTTTCCACCGTAAGGTCAAGCCTTAAGTCAAGCAAAGATTTCTGTTCAACCGGCGTCCGGATTTAGCACGTAAACAGACGGCAAACAGTCGCACACCACACACGAAGACCAAAAAAAAAAAAAAAAAGGGTTACTTACCAAACACACAAAGCAAACACTGAAACCAGGCGGCGCGTCCCAGCCCATTAGATCGTGCGTCAATTATTTATTAGGCAGTAAAAGGCTTCTGTGTAAAGTAAATGGTGCTTGCAGACTGCAACATGCAGGAGTCTAGATCCCATATCTCACAACGAACGACACCGGGGCTGGGTGCGCTGTAGTAAATGACCTGCTTGTGTATCTGTGTGGTAGAACACACACACACACACACACACGCGCACGCACACACGAGAAGATTAGGGTGGAATAGTTGCACAAGTACCTCATTAATGCTGCTAATAGGAATTCAGCTCAACGTCTGTCCATATACGGAAATAAAATCAGTCCAGAGTTTAAGCAAATAAGAGCAGGAGTACGAGTCATTAGATCGGATCCTTCATTAAAGAGGAACAGCCATGCGGTAAATTACTCCCGATCGAACGTCCAGC
Organism: Parotocinclus haroldoi; assembly: GCA_034779995.1. Classification (NCBI taxonomy): domain Eukaryota; kingdom Metazoa; phylum Chordata; class Actinopteri; order Siluriformes; family Loricariidae; genus Parotocinclus; species Parotocinclus haroldoi. Next base: position 9,120 of record JAUZST010002268.1, on the reverse strand, counting down.
CCATTACATACCTGCTCGCAATTTAGAGATTCAGCGTTTTGCACATGCTCAACTGTACAGCCGCTACGTCTCCCCGTCTCCTTTTGCCTCGTTTGTTCTCCCGAAAACATTTGGCCCACAAGCTAAAATATCCACCCCAGGCATACCCTGGGGGCACTGGTGCAGAGTATTTTAGGTTTCGCTATTATTTTATGTCTTTTACCAACAAATTCAGAACGCTAATCACTAGGGGTGTGCCATATTGTCGTGAGCGATACGGTATCTTTTTTTTTTTAACTATCTAAATCCATGTCGTGATATTTCGAGGTGTTAACGTAACGACGTAATGCATTTACACGGAGTATGGCTTACATCCAGGACGTGACTCGTGGGCGGAGCAACAGATATGGCGGAATTTGTTTCTGCGGTGGAGGACTTTGGTACAAAAATTCAGACATGTGTAAGCTATGCAAAAGGTCCGTAACGACAAGAGGGAGAAAGGCATCTATATTAATCAGGCAACTGAGTATAAGGGGAGTCAAAAAGGCTGCGATGCGAGGTATTTTAAAGTATAAAATATCAGCAAATACATCGTTATCGCAAAAGTACCCTAAAACGTCGTGATTATTTTAGGGCCACGATCGCACGCCCCTAGTAACCACTCAATACACACAACTTTAAGGGGGGAGACACAACAGGGAAATCCGTGTCACCATTAGATTCGACATGTTCCAGTATTTGGTATGACGAGCAGCTATAATCAGTTCCGCCTCTTTATTAGACTAGAACCGGCGCACAAAAATCAGAGCCACTTTATAAGCATTTAGTGTGAGCTCCCCTTACACTTTATCAGGAACCAAATGCAGTCTGAAAAAGCTTGATTACGAATGGTGTTCTTTGGGGGGCAGCAGCCAGGAAAAAGCACTTTTTAAACAGAGGAACAGGCTGAAAAGGCCAAGATGTTAAAGCCATAACAGACTGGAATGAAGATGAGGAGAAAAGAGGATCACTGAGTGATATGATGTTATATCTGGTAATCATAGTGTTTGTACTTCTATCTCTGTGGGGACTTCCCACTGACATGCTTCAGCTACACCTGAGCACAACATCAGAAGCTCAAGTTGTGTGTAAAAGACGAGTAAAAGGGAAAATAAATCTGATTTCCTTGTCGGGACCAGAAAAGTATCCACACAGATAAAACTGTCAGGTCGTCACAATCAGATATAAAACTGACACAGACACGCACACAGACACGCACACAGACACGCACACAGGCAGATAGACAGGCATGCAGATAGACAGGTATGCAGATAGACAGGTATGCAGATAGACAGGTATGCAGACGAGCACGTTTGTTCACACGAGACAAAATTCCAGGTTTTTCCATTATCGTAGGGACATTTGGTCCTCGATTATGGCAAGACAGAATACTCACACACCCATATACAGTGCTCACAAAAATTAGGATATCTTCTCAAATAAAATATCCCTGATAAAATATCCCCTCATTTTTGTGAGCAGTGCATATCAAATTATATATACACACACACACACACACACACACACACACACACACACACACACACACTTCATATACACAGTCCATTCCAGTTAATGGGAGCACATCGAGACGTGATGGTTTTGGTCCTAATAACCGGCTGGTCTGATTAAAAGAACATGCCCTATGTTACAAGACGGGACATGCTATAATTTATATAACATATTAAATGTTTATTAAACCTTTATTGTACAATTTACACGTATAGAGAACATACAAACAAGAACTACTGCTGCTTACCAACTTTGTTCATTAAAAAATAAATTTGCAAACAAGTTTTTCTAAACGATTTATAACACAATGTATAGATACTCGGCATGCAAAGCATTAATACTGTAAAAACAAGTTCTTACTAAATTCCAGTCAACGTTTGAAGATCTTATCCAGTGTGATGTTATATTCGCTTCAGCAGTGGCTAAGTGACTTTTGGCTTCTTTTTTTTGTAGTAAATGGAAATGTTAGGCAAAGACCTGTAGGTGGCGGTAGAGGTCTGGGGGGAAACTCGGGAAAAACGAAGAGATATTACACGTACACGTTTATGGTCCGATTAAGCGGATTTTTGGACCAAATAATCGAATAAAATGACACGTATATAATAGGATTTGATTTGGTACTTTAGGATTTGGTCCGAATAAGCGTCTGCTCCCATTAACCGGAATCGACTGTATCGCCTAATTAAATATTCCCTTTTGTATGAGCAGTGTAGGCAGTGGAACTGATCAATTCTGCAAAAATTCGAAAGGGTAATGGTGTCCATACATGTACTCATCCAAAAAAAAAAATCGCTCTTATTACAGACGCTGATAGAGTGTGATTAATTCTCCTCTGCTGCTCTGTGCTGCAGGTGGGTGTCAGTTTTAAATTAGAACAGGTTTTGACACTGAATCAAACACCTTGTTTTTTTAAGCGCATTCACATGAAGTAGGGCTCTATGACTTCATTACGGAACCCCATATCAGAAAATGTTGGGACAGCATGGAAATTGCGAAGAAAAGAAACAGCCAACGTACTGTCTTTCCTGCATTTACTTTGACGTTTAGACTGGAAGATCACAAGACTTTTTTGCAATCGACTTAATTTCATTTGTTAATAAACACACATTCCTGCATTTCAGGTCTGCAACGCATGTAAATGTGCCGGCGCCTGTAACGAGGCGAAAGACGACGAAATAATAATGTGACTCATGTAGGTGACATCAACGGTAGATTTTAATCATGATTTGGTACAAAGCAGCGTCCACGAAAGGCTGAGGAGCAACGATGGGCAGAGGATCTCCAGTTGGTCACGAAATGCGTGAGAAAACATTGACACGTTTGAAAACAATGGAACGCAAAGAAGAGATTTGCATAGTTCTCCTTCTGAACAGGTGTACCTAATAAAGTGGCTGATGTGTGCACTTCTACACGCAGCACAGCGCAAACGCTGTGGACACGCAAGAGCCTTCAGTAGAGACAAAGTCGAATTGATTTCTATTCATTCTTTGCAATATTAAATGAGCTTAAAAGGCCAATCCCGAGTTGAGCACGTGGCAAGGAAAAAAAGGAGATGGAAGAAGGACTGTAGAAGGAAGAAACGTTGGGAAGATCAATACTTAAAAAAGGGCCCGACCTCCTTGGGCGGCCTGGATCTTAATTGAAATGAAATAATGATTGTGAGTGATGATGGATAATGAGCTTTGACTCACTGTTTCAACAAGTCGAGGTGCAACGTTACGGTCACGGGTGTGTGCAAGCCAGCCTAGTTCTCCGTCAAACTGCTTTTATAGCCATTGATTTAGGAGGGCAGGCCCAAAAACCGTTGAACTAATTTGTGTGTGTGTTGGGGGGGGGACCCAATAAAGGTGTCATATTGAGTGTCTGAAGAGAGTGTGACTGAAATATCAATAAACAAATCACTCATTAGAAGAGTGACCTCTACAGACCTTTAGCCAATACACATTAGTCTGAAAGTACACAAGCAAAGCAATTTGTTAAAGATCCCACAGTTATTCCCCTTTTTAAAGCATCAGTGACCCATAAGTAACTACATTTTCTCTTTTCTCTCCGAGCTGACGTTCCACACACCACACACTTAGATGTTCCTCCATCTCAGCATCACCTTACTGGTCGTCATCAACAGAAACCTGGCACCAGAGTGCAGTAAACCTTCTCCGTCGATCAGTTATTAGGAGGCGATGCATCTTCAACAACTTACCGCTGAGGACTTTTATCTGAAATCGATTTTTTACTACTGATTTAAATTGTATTATTTACTTAATTTTACTATGACTACAACTTAATTATCCAATTAACATCCAGGTCACCCAAGGAGGACGGGTCCCTTTTTGAGTCTTGTTCCTCCCAAGGTTTCTTCCTTCTTTATTCAGGGAGTTTTTCCTTTCCACTGTCGCCCGTTTAAGATAATATAAGATTGTAAAGCTGCTTTGAGACACTGCTCCGTTGTAAAAAGTGCCATAGAAATCAGTTTGACTTCGCCTTTCTGAACGGCTGTCTATGAGGAGCTTTGCAGTTCTGTCTGAGTGCTACGATGTTACATCACCCTTGATAAATTACACATAACTGGGCTGATGTGAACAAACCAGACATGACTGAGGATGGTTAGAATAAAACAGCACGAGAACAACTTTTGGTTAGTGTGTTCTGTTAAACACGTCCCAGTGCCTTCGTGTGCGCTTGTGATCGCAGCTAATAAGGGAGACTAGACAGCGAGAACAAAGAGTGCCACACCTAAGTCATGCTGCAAAGTGTTAAGCGTATTCCAGACAGTTACCGTGGATACTGTTGCCAAGCCCCTCACGGCACCCTTGGCGCCCCGAGAGAGCGTGCTGGCACACGCACTCACACACGCGCCTTTGTCTCGCTATGCTTGTGAGGACTTAATGACTCATTAATGATTACTGTAGTTAATTAGTGCTACCTCTATCTCTAACTTTAACCATAGTAAGTGAAAGCAAGTCTTTTGACTCTTTTAGTTTTTTTTTTTTAAATAAAAAGCTGCCATTCTTGTGAAAAAGAAAAAATGCAGTGAGGACCAGAAAAATGTCCTCAGACACACACACACACACACACACACACACACACACACACATCATGTCTCACTATCTCCCTGGGGACCGCCCATCGAATGATTACTGTCACTAATTACTGATACACCTACCCCGTATCTTAACCCCAGTAACCTAAAAAAGCCCTTTTCATCATGTGGAACAGCAAAATGTGATTGCAAAAGTAAGTACACCCCTCACATTTTGTTTGACCTTTTTATGGAACGACACTGAAGATGTGACACTTAGATACAATGTAAAGTAGTCCATCTACAGCTGGTGTAAATTTACCGTTGGCCCAAAATAACAACACGGGCATTAATGTCTAAACCTCTGGCAACAAAAGCGACTACCCCCAAGTGAACATGGCCAAATTGTGCCCAGCGGTGCCAGTGTTTGGTGTGGTCACCTTTTTTTCCGCCACTGCCTTAACTCTCTTGGGCACAGACATGTGTGTGTGTGTGTGCATTTAGGTGAATCGTGTTGTGTGACATATAGTCAGAACTATAACATTTGTATTCCAAAAACTAAAGGTTTTCCTTTTGGTTACTGGGGTTATTGATAGCGTTGGGCTTAGGGTTAGGTGTTTTAGTAACTATTAGCCATTATGTCTGTGGAAGGTCTTGGCACTGATTTTGAAAACCACATTAATATTAAATAGCAAAAGCAAAGCTTTGTGTTTTATTCCTGCTTATCCTGATAAGGATCTGGAGCCTCGCATGGAATTCACTGGGTGCAGGCAGAGGTACACCCTGGTCAAGCTGTCAGTCCATCTCTGGGTTCTGTAGAAATGCACCAACCTCTCTTTACTTTATCTTGGATTTGAACAAAGGCTTTTTCGGGAGGCTGGTTCTCACCGCCAAGCCAGCAGAGCTGCATATTATTACCAAAAAATGCAGCTCATGGAGGCACTGCCAATGTGTGTTGCATCGGTGCGATCGGTTCTGGCCTGGCACAGGTCTGAGACCCGGCTGGTTCTGGTCGGGCGTGGGTCCGAGGGACAGTGGGTTTTGGTCAGGAGCGGGTCCGAGTCCTGGTAGGTTCTGGTCGGGCGTAGGTTCGAGACCCGGTTGATTTTGATCGGGCTCTGGTCCAAGTCCCCATTGGTTGTGGATGAGCGCAGGACTGAGACCTGATTGGGTATGGGTCCGAGACACAGTGGGTTCTGGCCGGGTACAGGTCCGAGACCCTGAAGGCTCCGGCAAAGGTGCAGGTCCGATAACGGGTGCATGTCTGGGACCTGATTGATCCTGGTCAGCTTTGAACCTTCTTTGATCTTTCTGCCAGAGTGGGGCCATATAAAATGAATGGGGTGATTTTTAAAGAGTGATACAAAGTGAACGGATAGTATGATCACTCTGTAACTTAACATAACCAGTGACATCATACCCAGGTCCAGGCTGTCTGATTTTCATGCTTGTAGCTTGAAACTGACCGAGCTACGTCTGTGCGAAGTCTGTCCTTAATGGTAAGTCAATGGGAATCTTTTTGCAGAAAAAAAAAGATTGTAGCAACCAAAACCAAATTTTTCTTAGCTGTGAACAAGCTCACTTCTCCCGAACATAGCGGACGTTTCTACGTTTTTCCCCGTGTGGATATGTCAAAAGCTGTAGGAGGAGAGACCGACCGAAAATCGGGTGGAATAATAATAACAGATAATAAGAATAAGAATAAAATTGGACAGCAATATATATATGCTTTGCACAGCAACACACATAATTATTAGTATCAGCATTTCTATTTGAATTAATTACTCCATTTTGACTTCATCAGGGTGGAGTAGTGGTGGCGGTCTAAGTACCTAGCTGAAAGAGAGAACAAACTTAACATGACATATTTCTTATTATTAAGCATTAAAATTGCAGAAACAAAACAAAACCGTGCGCCAAAAAAAAAGGTTTGGGCACCTTTCCTTTTCATTGTCAGGTCCCATAAGTTGTTAATGGTTTATTTAAGCACATCATTTGCAGATGTACAGAATATGCCGATGCCCTTTATTAAACCAGCCAAACGCATAAGTTGATATGAGGTGCCCAAACGTAAACACGAATAATATTAAGATATATAAAGCTCCTCATCTTATACAGTACATCCTGAATTGTGTTTTTAGCTCAATACGGACTAGCTTTTATTAGGTTTACACACCTGATGTTTCTCCTCAGGGAAATTACTAGATGAAACAGTTTATAGACCGGTGAGATGGCTAGCTGAGAGCCTTCTGATAGAAAGCAAGCACTCACAAGAGAGAAGGCTAAAAGAAAAGGTGTGTGTGTGTGTGTGTGTGTGCAGTGTGTAGATGGCATTAGCATGGAGCCTGACACAAAGGCACGGGGAAGGAGACGACCTGCTGTGAAATGCCATTTATTAAAACACACCGGGGCTTGACGGCAAGCACAACTAAGCACAGCTTCCCTGCGCTCCCCCTCACTATATTTCATTCCAATTAGTGAGATTCATAACTGGCTTTCAAAATAAAGCTCCATTCACCATCTGTTTGCTAGGATTCCCTCAGGAAGGAACGACAAGGGCAACAACAACAAAGCATTCAAATTATGGGTGTGGTGTTAGCATGCTAGCTGGCACTGTGTGGAAGCAAGCTATTTCCATTTCCCTTTCCAGCATTTAGCAGACGCTCTTATCCAGAGCGACTTACAATAAATACAGTCTTACATTTTTAAGCAATTGTGGGTTAAGGACCTTGCTCAAGGACCCAACTGTGGCAGCTTGGCAGAGGTGGGATTTGAACCCTGGACCTTCTGGTCCAGAGTCCAGTACCTTAACCGCTAGGCTACCACAAGCCACAAACTGGCAGAGTTGGATGTTGCTCTTTGAAAGTGACCACATGAGCCCCATGTCTCATGTTGGTTTTAGTTGGTCCATCCATCCATCCATCCATCCATCCATCCTTTGTCTCAAGCTTAATCCAGTCGGTGCCCACCGCAACTTTGGGTACAAAGCCAGGATTAGTATGGTCAATCCATCATAGGGCACACACACAGTCACACACTGTGGCACTTTAGAGACACCAGTTAACCTAACACGCATGTCTTACCACTGTTGGAGGAAAACAGAGTACCCTGAGTAAACCCTCGCAGACACGGGGAGGACATGCAGACTCCACACAGAAAGGACCCAAGCCAAAACCACCGTGGGTTTGAACCCGGAACCTTCTTGCTGTGAGGCAGCGGTGCCACCCCCCAACCCACCGAGCCACCCTGGTGCCCTGTTTTAATTATTTGGTGCAGCATGAACATACCCAGCCCCTGACACCAGGGTCACTTGGTTGGGGTGCAAAAACACTTGCATAAACCCATATGGCGTGAAGCACCTCTGTTTGTTCAGTGATAAGAGGTCCTGGGTTCAAATCCCCAATGAGATTTGCGATGTGTAGGATGGGTGATGGGTTTCCAGATATCTGGGATGTAGTGGCACCTGGGGGGTTTGCTTTTTTTTTTCTTTGCTTATATGTTGTCAGTCATTAGTCTTTTAATTCCTTCCCTAATAGATTAGAGCTGACTTGCTTTCATAGAGTCTTCAAATTCAGTTGTATATCTACCAGTGCAATGATGCAATACACGGCAAAGCAAGCTCAGTGTGGAAAAGCCTCAAGAGACGCGCACACACACACACACACACACACACACAGAACATTGGTGGTGACAGTATTTATTATATCTTGCCATCTGTCACTTTTCTATTCGTAAGGCACTTTTCAGAACGATTCTTTATAAGGTGTGTTTTTGTGCTGGTACCTTGGCTGGTTTAAGCCTGCCATGGACACCTGACTCCCAAAGATTGTCCTAATCTTTATATTCTGCACAATCATTAGTTCACATATGGTGTCTTTAAATGTCTTTAATTGCAACCGATTTCCAACCAACAAACTTTTCGAAGTCATTAAGTCTAACGACGTAGATTGCCAGGCTGCTGGCGTCTGCATTTTGTCTGCAGTATGTTCACTCATTTTTAACCTCAGTCATGTGCTCTTAGTCTCGTAGAACCACAGCTCGATTCGTGCATGCCTAACGTGAACTGTTATTGTGTGTTTTATTTTTATTTTTTCCATAAAGGGAGGACACACTGTACCCGATAACGTCAGCTCGCACATCCTTCGAACAACGACTAAGATATGAGGGGACACTGAGGGCAGAATCCAAACTGGGAATGGGCTCAGGGATCTCTGGAGCCTGAGACGACAGCACTGAGCACTCGCACCACCATACCACCCCCGATACAAATCAGTCACTTTAACTGCGTTAGCCATTCGTAACCTCAGTAACGCATTCATTCTCTTTTTAAATCAGTTTACTGACTTGGCCATAAAGCACCGCCCTTTTTAAAAAAACGTGTCTGTGTTCAGTGAAGCAGAGAAAAGCTGGAAAAGAGCCTAGGAAAGCTCTGATAGAGATAAGAGAGTGAAAAAAAAAATCACACCTCATGCAGTGTCTGTTGTTGGAGTGCAGGAGAATCTCTCTCTCTCTCTCTCTCTCTCTCTCTCTCTCTCTCTCTCTCTCTCTCTCTCTCTCTCTCTCTCTCTCTC
>JAUZST010002267.1:0-18207 GCA_034779995.1 Parotocinclus haroldoi | reverse complement strand
ACCCTAGAAGGACAGGTCTTGGACCCTAGAAGGACAGGTCTTGGACCCTAGAAGGACAGGTCTTGGACCCTAGAAGGCCAGCTTTAGACCCTAGAAGGCCAGCTTTAGACCCTAGAAGGCCGGACTGCACCCTAGAAGGCCGGACTGCACCCTAGAAGGCCGGACTGGACCCTAAAAGAATTGCTCTAGACCCTAGAAGGCCGGTCTTAGACCCTAGAAGGCCGGTCTTGGACCCTAGAAGGCCGGCTTTAGACCCTAGAAGGCCGGTGTTAGACCCTAGAAGGCCGGCTTTAGACCCTAGAAGGCCGGCTTTAGACCCTAGAAATTTGGTCTGGACCCTAGCAGGCCGGTCTGGACCCCAAGAGGATTGCTCTGGACCCGTGAAGGTGGTAAGAGCGAGAGGGAGACTCAGAGACAGACGGATCATAGTCGGAAGGACAGGGAGGGAGGGACTGAGGGAGGGACAGAATGCATGAGTCTTTCTATACAGTATTAGCATTAGCATGTCAGTAGCTTAGCTTCTCTCACGTTCCGAGGCTGTGGGTGTGTCCCAGGCAGGTGGAGTAGCAGTAGTTGTAGGCGATGATGATGGACGGGTAGAGCGACTGGAAGTCCAGCACCAGCACCGAGTTACTGTAGAACCGTGACTCGGGCTCCATCACCAGGGGGATGCACTGTGGTGCCCTCTGCTGGGCACGCTGGGACCTGCTGGCACTCACCGCGATATAGTTCAGAGGCTTAGCGATGCGCAGCATCATCGATTCCACGCGGTACTGCCAGAGTGTGAGGGAGGGGGGGAAAGATCATCACAGGTTACCATGGTGACCATGGGCGGCACACTAACCATATAGCCAGCGATTTAGGACACACCCACAAAGAGTTATTAGCCAGAGCACACCAGGGTTCATATAGACAGTGTGTGTAGTTTTCTGTTTGGTACACATGCTAACAGTGTGTGTGTGTGTGTGTGTGTGTGTGTGTGTCTCGTTGTACCTGTGACCCCCGTGTGAGAACGTGGTAGAACTGAATCCCAAACACACGAGCAAACTCGCTAGTTCGACCTACGATGTCCCTCTGCTGCAGGAGCTGCATAACACCACACACCCGGCTAACGTAGTGGTCCACCATCTTCCACCTGACACACACACACACACACACACACACACAAACACACATTTACCTGTACAGGTGTGTGTTATATAAAGGTGTGTGTGTGTGGGTGTTTACCTGTACAGGTGTGTGTTATATACGTGTGTGTGTGTGTGTTTACCTGTACAGGTGTGTGTTATATACGTGTGTGTGTGTGTGTTTACCTGTACAGGTGTGTGTTTACCTGTACAGGTGTGTGTTATATACGTGTGTGTGTGTGTGTGTGTGTTTACCTGTACAGATCCGTGTTGTGGTCGAACCAGTCGGAGAGTGTGCGGTGTGTGTGTAGTGGGAAGCGCTGGTGCAGAAGGTGGAATGCCACGTTCTCGAAGGTGTAGTTATTCAGAGCCGCCTACACACACACACACACACACACACACACACACACACACACACACACACACACGCAAACCTTAGCCATAATACACAACACTACAAACGATACATTAAAAAAACAGTATTAAATACTAATATTTGACCTCCGTCTTCATGACTCTCCACAGGTTGATGGTGATTCGTCCCACGATGTGGATCTCGGTCATGACCTCAGAGCCATACTCATCTTTATCTTCAGTGAAGCGGTTCTCCTTCGTATCACCTGTAGCAGGGAAACTACATTACCCACAAACCCCTGCAGCAAGGCCCATTTACTGTCCAACAATTACTACATATACCAGTGGAGTCGCTGCTCTTAGATAAAGGAGTGTGTGTGTGTGTGTGTGTGTGTGTGTGTGTTCTTTACAGGCGTATCTTTCCTTTACCTGGCACTCTGGATAGTTGCTGGCACAGGTCGATGCCCAATGCAGATGCCCGCTGCAACAGGTAGCCCCAGGAATGCATCTGTACCTCATAACCTACCAAGATATCAGGATCGTACCTGCACAGGAACCCACCAATTAAAAACCATACGATTTCAAACAACTGTGCGTAAAAAATAAATAAAAATAAAAATAGCGCTCTCTCACCTCCTCATTATCTCACAGACGGCCTCACACAGCTCCTTCTCATCAGCGGCGTACCTGACCGGCAGGTCTGAGATTCCAGACCTCACCAGCAGGGGCGCCGTGCTCCTCAAACCTAAAGAAAACAAAACCCACCAGAGATCCCTCAGATCGACACATTCCCCAACTACGACCCTGGCGTTTCATGGACGGATAATGAACAAGCATATATAAATGAAGGATCTGGCGCTCACGCTGTGTGGGAGTCGTGTGACATTCCCTGTCGATGATGACAGCACCGGTGATCTGTTTCCTCTCCGAATCCGGGAGCACCCCGTCCGAGCTGAGGCAGTAAAATAAGGCACAGATGGGGTCGAACTCGGGGTCGGGTTCCAAGTCGCGCCGGTTCCGAGCATGCAGCTCCACGGTCATGACCGTCAGGTGCTGCACCTGTGTGGGATTTCAGATCAAAGTTACGGCGCGGCGGCACGCGTTTGGCTAAACGTGCAGGCGTTAGGAAGGTCAGCCCCTCACCTCGTGCACCGCCTTGGCATCCTGGAGATTCTGCATGGCCACTTTAAAGCCGTACGAGTTACAGAGCGACGGGCCCTCGATTTGAGAGCCGTCTCTTTTGGGTACGTTCACACCAGCGAACTGATTCTGTGGGGTTAAAACGGGGCATTTAAGACTGGAATTACAGACGGGATGGGGGAGGGGTGGGGGTGAGATATTAGACGGGAGACGGGGGAGTTTCGGCTGACCTTTATTTGCGTCGTAAGCAGAACTCTGCGTAAGGCACTCGTACCGCTGTTCCTCCTCCGCTGGAGTCTCTGGGTCTTCGGCTCCACGTCTGTCAAGTTCAACACGTTTTTACTTAGCCCTCTGACCAACTCAAACCAAGCCAAGCAATCCCAAACCCAAACCAACCCATCCCATCCCAACTCAAACCAAACCAACCCATCCCATCCCATCCCAAACCAACCAATCCCATCCCATCCCAACTCAAACCAAACCAAACCAACCAATCCCAAACCCAAACCAACCCCAAACCCAATCCCAAACCCAAACCAACCAACCCCAATCCAACCAATCCCAAACCAACCACACCCATCCCAAACCACACCAATCCCAATCCCAAACCACACCAAACTAACCAATGCCAAACCAACCCATCCCAAACCAATCCCAAATACTAAGCCAGACCCAGACCCAAACCAAACCAACCAATTCAATTCAATTTTATTTCTATAGCGCTTTTTAAAACGTAGCATCGTCTCAAAGCAGCTTTACAGAAATACAATAATCTAAAAGGCCCATCCCAAATTGAGCAAACCCCCAGAAGTTCCAGAGGAGCCGCCCTGACAGATCAGGCATTACATGGGGTCACAGACTGTGCTGCAGCAGTGGCCCCTGCCCAGCCCTGAGGTGCCCCAAGGTGCCCCAAGAACAAGTGCCCACTACACAAAGCTACCCCAAACGATACCCCAAGCAGTAATAAGGGATTACCTTCAGATCCAGGCGAACTCTCTTCCAGCATGGAGTCGCCTCTGTTTCGGGATTTTCCATGGATGGGGGTGCTGTGGAGAAGGCAGGGGCTCGAACCTTCCTCGTCCTGGGCTTTGACGGGAAACGGGGACGGACTGAGAAACTGCTTTGGTTTGACCCCGCCTGGCGAGAGAGGACTGCTGGAGCCGCTTAGCCCATCTGGCCCTCTGAGGTCAGGACTCTTATCTGACCTCTTGTGCCACGTGGGCAGGCCAGACGGATCGGGAGACGGACTGAGCGTGAGGGCTTCGTCGTCTCGCCTTTCTGGACCTACGACACACTTTATATCCTGCGGAGTGCGGATCTCGAGTGGCGACGCAGAAAGGGGCAAACTCAGCCGCCTCCTTCCGGACCTCTCGCTCTCAGTCGGTTCCGCCTTCCGATTTTCTTTGCGCCCCGCCTCGTTTTGCGCGTCCCGTCTTTTTTGGCGTTCCTTCCGGAGGCACTCCAACTGCCTCTTGGCTTGGAGCCAAAGCAGCACTCGCTCTCGGCTCGGCGCGCTCTTGCAGGGCAGCAGGATCACTTTCCGGTCACTGCCAGGAGACGGGACACGCTCCCGCAGGTCTTTGGCATCGTTTGAGCGCCCGGCTTTGGCGCTCGGCGAGGATCCGGGGCGCGTCATGGCCGAGAACGCCGTTTTCCAAAACTGAAGACCTTCCTGCGACAGTCCGCCGACGCACTCCGCCAGATCGTCGGCCAGCCTCGATTCCACCACCAGTTTGCGCCCACCGACCTCTCTGCCGGGGGGAAAAAAAACCCAAAAAGTTATGTTTTAAACGTCATTACGCACTTTACGCCGAATCTGGGCAAGCACCCCGCACTCACCTCGGTTTGGGAGGTACATCAGCAGGGTCGCTGCAGAAAGGCTCTTGGTAGGTGGCCTCTGAAAGGTCGAAGTCCGGCAGGGTGGACAGGATCTCCTCCCGGTTAGGTGGGGACATTAGAGGTTTGAGGATGTGCGCCCCTCCGCCCTTCTGCGCCTGACCCCCGTTCCTTACCTGCGACAGAGAGCTGATGGACCGCGGAGAACTGCTCGGGGTCGTCGACGCAAACGCCTCGCTCCCATCCAGCAGGTCCCCCGTCGGGGAAACCCCGTTGTCGGTGAACGAGACGGACGTAAGGGGTAAAAAGGGGTCCTGTCCCAGCAAGAGGTCGCTTTTTTCGCAGTGAAAATCCTGAAAGTGGCTCTGGTGCATTTTCGCCAAAGAAACGCCCCAGTCTTTGTTCTTCAGGATCTTCTCCGAGTCCAGCAGAGAGAGGGGAATCTCGTTCGGAAACCCTTCCCCATTTCCGCCCGAGGACCTCTCGAAGAGTTCAGGACTAACGGCTCTGGATTTCGGCCACTCGGACTCGTGCGTGCTCTTGTCCAGGATTTGTCGGCCACCTTTCACCTCCAGGGGGGATACGGGCTCCTGCTTGACGTCGCTGAGGAACTTCTGGGGCAAAATCTTGTCGGCCAAAACGAACTGGCTTCCCGAGTACAGGCTGGAGAAATCGGCCTGGCCCACCGCATTGATGTCGAAGCTGTAATTGTGAGGCACCTCCGGAGATAAGCTATCTTCGATCGAGTAGGAGCTGTCGAACCCGGGATCGGACAAGAACGCGGGACTTTCGTCGGAAGGAGGCGGGTCGGATTTAACGCAGTCGCCTGGTTTGCCGTTCTTCGCTTTCCTCCTCCTCGGCTTCGGCTCTTTCGGCTGCTGGGTTTTTTGGATTCTGGGCTTCCTCGGCGTTGCCGAAGGCGCCCGTCTAGGTTTGGCAGGAACAGCGGAAGCCATCTTCTCAGGGGAATCGCTCCCAAGAGGGCACTGCCCCTCTTTTAGGCGTCTTTTCTGGAGAAGTGCCTTCAAGACAGCAAGCCCGGATGGCATCTCCGGATGAGACTTGGTCTCCCCGTTCTTTGGCCCTGTAAGATCTTTTCGAGGTGCCACAACTACAGCTGATTCGACGGTCTCCTTCTTTCTGGGCGGGCGCCTCCTGGGCTTTTGCGTCAGCGGAGTGGGTTTAGGACTTTGTTTCGCGCCCTCGGGTCCGTCCTGGCTCACGCCGTGTGACTTTGTGCTGGGGGTTTTTGGTTTAATGACCACGCCGGGTAACGGACTGGACTCTCCACTCGGCCGGAGATGGCTTCCAGCACTGCTAAGGCGGCCAGGGGGAGCGGGGACGGTAAAATCCGACCGGCACTCCCACGATTTTGGTCCTGGGTGCTGGTAGGGGGGCAAATCATCAGGCGACTTTTGCACAGGTGAGGGATCGCTAGACGGATACGAGGACTGCGAATTATCCGGCGGCGACTGGTTGTTTCTGCGCAACCCCCTGCTTTTCTGCAGAGCATTTACGGCCCCCTGTGGTTTCCCTGCAGGTCGACGACTATTTTTGGTTTGCTGCTCCGCCTTATTGAGTTTACCGGACGTCTTGCGAGGTCTGGATGCCCTGGACCTTCCACAGGGCGAGCCGAGATTGGGTTCGCTACGAGGGTTCGTCAGGAGGCCTGCGGAGTCGTGATCTAACAGGGGGTCCGTGGGAGACCAGCATCGAGGCGGGGTCGAATCTGAAGGGCTGGGTGGTCTGTCGGAGAGGTACCCTAGCCCCACCATGACGTCGGAGTAGTCGTGGGAAAAGTCTTCGGCGAGGTCGTTGTAGCAGGGGGACGGCGTGGGCAGCTTGGGCAAATCGTACGCCTTTCTGCTCCTCCGGATCTTGCAGTCCGGTCTTGCCGCGTTGCCAGATCTCCCCGATTGGGGGGCGACCTTGAGCTTGCGCTTGGCCTGCTTCTTCAGCTTGGGCTCAAGCAGGGGGTACCGGACCGCCGTCGACTCCGGGACCTTCGGCCAGAACTCTTTCAAGGGGGCGAGTCTCTCCAGCCGCTCCAGCTTCTGCGGCGTCAGGAGCACCTGCGGCTCGTCCGCTCGCACCTTCGCCATTTTGACCAGCATGTTCTTCTGGCCCTTGAAGCGGTTGATGATAATGTACTTGATGATGATCGGGGGCTCTTTCTTGGACAGCTTCCTCTTTTTGTCCCGGCTAACAAACGACTGCTTGAGGGAATGGGAACTTAGGTAGTCGCCGTCCTCGCCGTCGTAGCTCATAACCTTGCGTTTCGTCCGCAGCGTGTACTTGCTTCCAGGCAAACTGGACACCTTGGTGCAGGCGATGGGCTCGGGCGCATTCGCGAGGTCATCGTCCGCAGGACCCTCGGCCGGATCCGGAGCACACTTTGCCGCGTCCGAGACTTCCATCTTCGCCTTTTTGTCCATTTCCTCGCTGGGTACGCTTTCTACCTCCGGCGCGGCGTCACTTTTGGGGACTTGGACGCTGGGCTTCGGGCTCGCCCTCTTCTTGCTCAGCTTCAGCCTGGACCGTCTTTGCTCCGGCTGATCCGAGCCGTCGGCCGGCCTGCCCCCGGGCGGCTTCTTCGCAGGCCTGGAGAGGCAGTTCGAGAGAATAACGCTAGGGAAGAATTTGTAGTGCGCCTCCTGCTGGGCCACTATTTTACGTTCCGTTTTGTTCTCCTGGTAGTCCTCGTATCTGATTTTGAGCTCGCCCACTTCTCCCTCGTCGGCATCCCGCACCGTCTCGCCCTCCTGCGGCACAAGGACCTCGACCTCTTCCTTGGGGCTCGGTGCCTTCTCGGGACTCTTGGCTACGAACTTGGCCTGGTCCAGCTCGGCTTTGTTTGGGAAGTGCTTAAGGTCAGACAGGCAGAGCGAAAAACTTCTGGGCTTCTGCAGGATGGGAAGAGAATCGTCACGTTTGTGCTTTTTATGGCTACGAGGACCCTTCGGGTCCGGATCCGACCGATTTGGGCCGTTCTCTGCGGTCGGCTGCTCGCCCCCTTTCTCGGTCACGTTTGACGGGATCGGGTGCTTGGCTGGCAGGATGTACGGGATCTCTTTATTCACTCCCAGCCCGGTTAAAGGTTCCACGGCTTCTTGGCTAGAAGGGAAAATCTTGTCCGCGGGTTCTCCGGCACACTGAAGGGTTCTGGCCGAGGACAGAGGTGGAACCGTTTCAGACTGAAAATGGTTCCTCCTGCCCAGGATCTTATCGCCGGCGGCAAGAGACGAGTGAGTCCGGGCTCCTTGGTCGGTCAACGACGAATCTGTGAACGCAAACGAATCGGCATCGTGAAGAAAGAAAAAAAAAAGAAAAGAAAAGAAAAGAAAGAACGACCGGATTCAGGACCAACGACCTACCGCTGCTCTCATCCGCGGCGCCATCTAGCTGCGGAATGGACAGGTCGGCGAAAAGGCTGTTGCTTCCGCTCCAGTCCATCTCCTCTTCGGATGATTCGTGGGGTTCCTCGCTGGAGCTTTCACTCGGGTCCTTCATTAGCAGTCTGAAACACAAGGGGAAATTCGTGACGGAAAAGACCCCCTGGTCCACGATGTGCCACAGACCAAGCCCCTGTCCCCGAGCAACTGAAATTAGGATCTTTCCTAGGACCCTGACCTTCCCTCCCGACCTAGTCTCCCCCCATTTCCCAGTGCTTCCAGTTCCGGGACAGCAAAGATAAGGTCGGGGAAGGACCATAGGGGCCCAGCACCAGGGTCTAGATCATGGTTCCTAGGTTTCACCTTTCAGGGCTAAAACCTGCCTGGTAGAGGGTCTGGGTATGTCACTGTCCCATCTCTGTGACATCATCACGCTTAGCTCCGCCTCCTCTTTCTCCAGCTCGGGCACGGCCTCGTCTTCGTCGCTGTTATAGGGACAGTTCGAACTGGCCGAGAGGCGCTGGCTGACCGGACCGTCTTTCCTAAACCCGTCGTCAGCGAGCCCCTCCAGCAGGTCCACCATCGCCCGATCCTGGCTGTCGTCTACGACCCCGAAAAGCAAAGAGTTATCAAACGCCCTCGTTCCACAGCTCACCGCTGCAGAGTTTTTTAAAAACACGATTCCACGTACCAAGGAAGAAGGACTTGTTGGATTTTTGTGACGGAGGCAGGAACGTCTGGCTGCTCTCCAGCAGGCTCAGGATGGCTTCCTCGTCCACAACGGCCACCTCGGCGTCCCGACCTGCAGGCTTTTTGTGGTCTGGGAGGGAAAAAAAGCGTTACAATCCTAACCCGACGTCATAAAACCCCAGCAAACCATGGCTACTGCAAAACATCTTACCTAGGGGCGTGTCTTTGTGCACCTCCACCTGGCTGGCAGGAAGCAGATCGTCAGGTGTTAGGACGTCCGGGTGAAGAGAGAGGTCGGGGAATTCCTCTTCCTCTTCCTGTTCCTGTTCCTCGTCTTCGTTATCAGCCAGCGAGTCAGTTTGTGTTCTGGAGAGAAAGAGAAAGAGAAAGAGAGAGAGAGTTTCATAAAAGACTTTATGGATTTGTTGTTGAATTTGTGGGTAGTGGAGCACTTATGAGGGTGTGCACACACACACACACACATATATATATATATATACACACACACACACACATATATATATACACACACACACACACACACACACACACACACACACATATATATATATATATATATATACACACACACACACACACACACACACACATATACATACATACATACATACATGTATACATATATACACACACAGTATGTAGGTCTCAGAAATCGATTGCTCACATTTGGAATATATCTTGTGGTTCCAAAGTTCTAAATGTTTGTTATTCATCACAGGTAACTGGAGTTGTAATTGGTGATTCTAATGATGGAGAAATGAGCTGCCAGATCATAGCCGCAGAATTCAACAACATCAAAAAAGATCCACCAAATTCACACAGCACTGTTACATCAATTATAGCCAAATGCAGAGAAACTGGGACTGTGGCCGACAAACGACACAATGATCCTCCGAACTGCTACCATCTAAAAAATCCATGACGCAGCACATGACCTGTCCTGTGACTTCTGACCCACTTTGTATACTGCTCACAAAAATTTAAGGAATAAGGGATTTTTTGTGACCAGTAATACATTTTTGTGAATTGCTCCTAAATGTGTTTGTTAGCCTTGGACAAACACCATGTCCAAGACATATTCCAGGTATGTATCCATTGTTTTTGGGACAGTGTCAGGCAGGGCCACCCTTGATCTGCTTGAGATACTACAGATCCATGCCCATAGGCCTAGAGGAAACAAACTTGGAGAGATGGAAGGACCCTAGGCAGAATGGACGGTGTATAAACCAGGGAGGCTCAGCAACAACCCCATGCTCTACCCAATCAGTCACCCCAGCTTATTTACTACTTCTGTCTGGGTGTCCAATTGTGCATCCTCTCTCTCCCCGTGTACCACCCACTCTAGGGGCACTAGTGGAGTTGCGCAAGTTCCACTGCCCCCAAGAGGATTTAGCTCTTACTGTAAACATGACTTTTAAAGCAGTGATATTTTTCTGTACATAGTATACAGATTTCCTCTGGTTTTTACTGCTGGTTTTCTTTACAGACAGGATTGTCTGTGATGATGACGTCCATGTGGGAGCAGCTGCAGATCAGACACTGATGGATGTGGGGAACAAGGCTGTCAATCATCGAGCTGACGTCCTTGGCCAGTCATGCGGCGAGTTACGGATATTCCCATACACACCCAGAAATGGCCTTTTCCACTTTTTGATGGAGATACATTTCAGAGCCTGTATAAACCTATCCCTGCAAGAGAAAGCCAACAAATGTGGGACTTTAATAGACTCTATAAATAATCTGTAAGCACAGAGCACAAGACATTTTGCTCATGCCGTTTATCTTCTTGCTTATGCAAGTCATCCTGAATTAAAAATAAATTAAGTTTACTTGTCTTGGACAGAAGACTCCAAATATGTAAATAGGTTGAAAGATTTGTCAGTAAATTATACCTCAAAAAGTATGTTTTACCATTTAAAATTGAGACTACAGCAACTACAACATTATTTTTCAGCTTTCAGATATTCTGTTAGATTCATAGTTACAAAGTATTTTAGGCTATTTAGTAATGTAAATCAAAAGGGTTATAAAGGGCATACATTTTACAAGCAAGCTACATGCAAAAGATTCATAAATGGGTCGGAGATCTTGTTAAAAAATGAGGAACACTACACATTTACATTTATGTCATTTAGCAGACGCCCTTAAAATTAATACAATACAATTTTACAATCCTAGCAATTGTGGGTTAAGGGCCTTGCTCAGGGACCCAACTGTAGCAGAGTAGCAGAATTTGAACCCTGGACCTTCTGCTCTATAGTCCAGTACCTTAACCACTAGGTCACCGCAGTCCCTACAGGACAGAATCTACAGAGGACCCAGTGTTTAATTTTGTATATAACACTTCGCTGTGAAGTCTTACCCAACACGTTAACAATTACGCACACACACACACACGCACACACAGTATGATATACTGTATATACAGCTGTCTGCTTTTAAATAGTTCCTACATCCACACATTACAGTGAGTATGGTATAAATATTATTGGAGGCAGTACAAATACATGCTAAACCTTTTTTAAGTTGACAACCTGTTTATGCCTGCAACATTTGACATTTACGGCATTTAGGAGACGCTCTTATTCAGAGCAACTTACAGTCTTACAATTCAAGCAATCGTGGGTTAAGGGCCTTGCTTAAGGACCCAACAGTGGCAACTTGGCAGAGGTGGGATTTGAACCCTTGACCGCCGGGTCCAGAGTCCAGTACCTTAACCAGTACCTTGTCTTCTCCTTGTTAAGACTTCAGTCACTGAAGGAAACGTCGGAGCTCACCTGTATTTAGTATAGGCGTATACATTTTGTGACGCAGCCTAAGTAAATGCACATGCAAACTGAGTATTTGGATTAGATAATCAGAAAGAAATATACATGTATTTGATCATTATTAATGTTTCATAGAGCACTGAGTGTTTTGTGAGGGAACTCAAGGTTCTGTTAGTGAAATCTCAATTGTACTCGTGAAAAATATGTACTTTAGTTAGATGGATGGTCTGCAGTTATGGAACGCATATTCATGTATATTCCTAGACCCTGGTCATGTTAAAAACTGTACAGATATATATTTTTTTCTGGGCTGATTCTTTTTAATGGTTTGAAATGAATAGTTCTGGGTATATCTGTGTAGCGACACTGTGCAAAATTTGCTGCTTAATCACATCAACACTGCCTCAATGTAGAATCATCAGATACATGAATCCTCAACCTCTGTCACACTAATTGATAGAAATATTTGAGATTTATTCAATGTGAACGCATTACACACTCTGGTATTAAGGCGGTCTCTCATTAACAGAAAGCACAATTAGTGATAAACTAGCCATGGCGGCCCGACTCATTAGATGGTGAAGGTTTATTTAAAATCTGAGCAGTGCCTTGTTTCCACTCTATTCTCCACCATATGCATGCATTAATTAGGGAACTGTGGAGGAGGAGTGAATTTGTGTGTGTGTGTGTGTGTGTGTGTGTGTGTGTGTGTGTGTGTGTGTGTGTGTGTGTGTTTATATATCGCTTTGAGGACTGAAAGTCTGCACATAGAAAGATATGACATTCTTTGTGGGGACATTCTGTTGTTCCTCATAAGAAAAGAAAACTTTCTCTTCGAAAAGACAAAAAGACCACAATAGCCGACTAAGACTTAGTAGCTGTAGCATGAATGAATACATTACATTAAATTACTTTCATTAATAAACAGCAATATTAGTTAAGTCAACAGAAAATCCCCACTGTGCTAGAACAACCTTGCAAGGAAAACCTTGAATTTGTAAGGTCCACACTATAACTGCTTTTTATACCAAAATGGAAATTTATCTTTAGAACGTTTACTTGAGACACCAAAAGACTTCTATTAATCTCTAGGTTATTGAGGTTACGTTTAGGTGTAGCATTGATTAGCTGCAGTAATCCTTCATTGTTATTCATATGAATGGGAAGTCCTCAAGTAAAGTCAGAAAAGTGTGTGTGTGTGTGTGTGTGTGTGGTGTGTGTAAAAGAGAGAGAGAAACAGGGAGAAGCAGAGTGTATGATGTTTCATGTTTCGCTTCAGCTCTACCCTCTATAACTGAGGATCTAATCAATCTGCCGGCTGTTAAGTTTGTTAATTGATAATGCATACAAATTAGGCTGTGTGCTGGTTCTTCTGAGACTTAGAGGAGGTGATTTTAGGCACCAATCCAAATGGACTTTAAAAGCAGTCAGGTGTAATCTATGAGACAAAATGGGCAAACCTACGTAATCAACTCCTTTCCAGTACTTTTACTTCCTGCCAGTGGTTGTAATGCCAGCTAAGCTGTGTTATGATATATGAAAATGAAATGGTTTGTGGAGTCTGATTTGTGTTTGTTTGAGTTCAAAATGTCAGCTAAAGGACCATTTAATGCCTGTCATGGACAGCAGACTCACAAATTTGTTCTAATCTTCATACTCTGCATGACAGATTATTTGCAGATTGACATTTTTTTGAGTAACATCCTTCTCTTCAAAGCCAAGCCACCTGCAGAAAATAAACTACCAGTGTAGCCTGGGTTAAAGCAATGTAGACCGGTGTCTGTGTTTTGTCTCCGGGCATAATTTGTTCTTCTGGTAAAACACCAACTTTAATTTCTGGTTCCTACGCCTGCACTGTGATGTAACCGGTGACAGCGTTTTTTGGGTCTTGACCATTGTTGCTTTTTTGGTCAAACGGCATATTTTCCTGAATGATTCTGATGTTTGTACAGTGTGTTTTTCTGCTGGTCCCTTGGCTGATTTTAGCTGCCTGTCATGGACAGCTGACTCCCACAGCTTGTCCAAATTATCAAATTTTGTATGCTGGCTAGTTTGCAGATAGTGAAATAAGTGAGTTGTCTTTACTAGCAACCAATTTCCAACATGACTGACTGCAATCTTTTGAGCACCTTCCATCTTTTCAAATCTAAGCTACTCCTATGAATTAAATCGAATGACATTGACGGCGAGGCTGGTGGTGTTTGGGTTTTGTCTCCTGGCGCATTTCGTTCATTTTTAACTTCAGTCAAGAGCATTTAGGTACAGTTTGAGTTGTGGTGACTTGTTGTGCATGCGCAGTAGTCTATGCTACCAGTGACAAGTCAGCTTGCACATTGGCTAAGCGATCAAGCAAATCACGAATATGTCACAAACACAAGAGGCTGAAGTTAGAGCCTACAAACTAATGTAATTCAAAGGCTTTTATTCGTTACAGTGCTTGACTATGGATTTCTAATTCTTGTGTATAACAGGCACTTCGCTCTGCTTAAGTATGTAAACCGCTTCCATTTAACTCATTCAAAATATCCATTCAAATAGCTCTATCAAATCACAAACTGACCCCATTACAACAAAGTGAAGTCACCTCAACAAAAGCTGCACAACTGATCCTGCAGCAGCAACGTTCACAATCCCTGACACCACCAATTTCACTTCCATCTCACGTCATTGCATTTCTGAATCCATCAAAAGCATCCCGCAATGCAAATGAGAAAAATAAACATTAACAACTTGCAGGCACTGTAGCATCAGACATAAATTAGCAGGGAAACCTGCTGTGACACATACCATCAGAGTAACGAGTAATAAAGGCAAAATAATGATCCAAATATTCACCCATCTTTATGGCTGATGCCAGGAACCGTTCCATTAATCTAACACATAATTAGTAATGTTCTTATTTAAATTGCAAAACAGTTTTCAGTTGAGGCCTATAAAATCTAGCATAATTAATAATCCTAATCTTATACAGAAACATTTACAGGTATACGCTGTTTAACGGTCACAATACATTCTGTGAAACCGACCGGACCTTACCATAGTCGCATAGTCTTTTTAGACTTATGGAATGTAAATATAAAGGGTACATTCACAAGAAAACTCTAAAAATGTGTCAGAGATACAGTAAACACGAGTATAACACTAGCATCTACACAGCATCTGAAATATCAACTGTTACATTTACGGCATTTAGAAGACGCCCCTATCCAGAGCAACTTGCAACTCATACGGTCTTACAATTCTAGCAATCGTGGGTTAAGGGCCTTGCTTAAGGACCCACCTGTGCCAGCTTTGAGGTCCATGAGGTCCAGAGTCCAGTACCTTAACTGCTAGGCTACCGCAGTCCCAGTCCCAAATGTTATCCACATAACTTCCCCCCAGGAAATACAAAACACTGTGGTTCTGCAGTTACACGCTCACATTAACGATCACAAACACTGTAGAACTGTAAAAATAAAATTCCACACAATGGAATATAAACACAAGTAAACATAACTCTCTGGCTATACACAACCAAAAGTGAACGAGTCCACTTGAAGGAACACAAATTTCAAGAACGGGTAATGCTGTATAAAGTATTTGAAAACGTGCCGCTCTAAGACGATGGTCAGATGACCGACGCTTGGCACATCTAGGGATATGTAGGTCAAACCGGCACAGCGCTTCTAGTCTTAAGCAGAGAACAAACCTCCATGCTTGTGTCCGTGTGCAACACGTGTAGTTAATGCAAAGTAGACCAACATTTATTCAAATGAACTCAATTAAAAATATCCAAAAAAAAAAGCACCTTTTTTTTTTTTATTCGACCAGCTGTATTGTGCAGATTTTTAGGTCCAAATTAGATTCCTTTTCATTTTTAAGACCTCGTTTAAAGCAAACAGGTGTCGATCAGATAGTTGTTAAACAGCGCTTACCTGTATTGTAGGAACATTAAAGGCATAAAGATGTTTGGAGGTTAGAACTCTAATATGGTGTCGTCAAATGTCGGATCAGTTTGTGTACTTGTCTGATTTTGCGGTGCATACATCCCACTGAGACAAAAAGATATCCAAACTTGCCAGCTTCATTTTCTAATCAAAGCTATGTGATTTGGTCAGTTTTGCCACATTGGAGACATTCCCTATTACAGAGATAAATAGCGGTGGGCCAATTGTCAAGCCAAACTTGTAAGCTAATAAATTATTCCAATCTTCTCCCAACAGATTTCTCTAGAGACAACTGCAAGGAAATACACTTTTTGATTAGTGAATTTTCTCTCTGTGTGTTGTTGGGGTAATGCATGTGCTGAACGCATGCGGCTATGTGTGTGCGTGTGTATGCATGTCGGCTTTGATTAGAGACACTGCTTCTAGGGTGGATGTTAGCTGAAGGGCTGTCAGTTTCTAATGAACTGACAGAGGCTGCATTCGCCCACCGCTCCCAGCCTGGGAATGGTGGGGAAAATTATCCTTAACCACAATATCCTCTCTGAAATTCTGCAGGGTTGCAGGGACATGTGACTGAATATTAATGTAGCCAGTGCATAGGAACACATCCAACATGATTGAATTTTCAATAAAACCAAAAAAAAAAAAAAGCATAATCCCTTATATTTCTACAGTATTGCGTGACTCCTTATACCAAGTCTTAATTTTCCCAAATTCTAACACGCAGCTGAAGAGAGTTTATCCAAAACCTAGGAAGTAGCACACGTGAGAACTGCCACTCCAGTTTTAAGGGTTGTTTTGGATTTTTAATTTACAGCTCTCCACAGAAACATTCGTTACACTTTGGAGCGAATGTGAGAACAACCCTTGTCAAAAAGCTTACTAGATCAAAACAAGTTAGCACAAGCTCCACAGGGAACAAAGATAAATATTGCATTCCTCAAGTTTTACTGAACCATCAACAAATGTTGAAAATGTAGTGGATAAAAAGTTATTTTTTCCCTTTGAAATGTAATGCAAATGTAAAAGTAAAAAGTATTATGCTTAAAAAAAAAAAAAAGTACTTATTCTTTATTACTTACCAACTCTATCTAATTGTACCTGACCTGTGCTGGTCTTGTGTGAGTTCTGACTATTAGAGAAAGGAATAAAGGGGACTAAAAGTATGTAAAAGAAACAGATCTCTATTGTAGAACTACAGTGTGCTTCTGTTCTCAAATATGAAATATCTCATTTCATGTATCGAATCGTTTACTGATAGAGAAAAACAAAAAAGATTTATGGCCTGACCACGGCTTTTCCTCACTACATTTCCCAGCACTCCTCACTTTGGCCATGTGACTCCCTGATAACAGATAATCAAACAGTTTCAGAGTGCATCATGTCAGTGTGTTTAAGGTGCTGGCCTCAAAAATAACATTTCACAAGTCACACAAAGAACTGGAAATCTTATAAAGCCACATTACTAGGCACCTATGGCAACCTGAATAAAGGACAAAGGCTTAAATGTGATATTATATACTTAAATATGATATATAGTTCAAATAAGAACATCTATACAGTTATAATTGTTTATAATCCATAAAACAATGCATGCACTTATGAGCTGTTGATTTGCCACCCTCTAATAGCTCCCGGTTGTAAAACAGGTGTATGTACAGATTTACACTAGTGTTTTTAGTTACAATATTTTCAAGAAATACATGGACAATGCTATTTGGAAACACCCACATGTCCTCCTGCCACCCCATAATAGCATGCCATCTAGCTAATAAATTGCATTACCACACATTTGTCATAGGTAGATGAGCGAGTGGGATTTCTGCACAGTATTATTGTTTAGCATGACAAAAATAGGTTTATGTAGGTAGCATTCGTTTGCTACAGCTAACTGCAAATCAACTCTCAATTTTCCAGGGATGATTTTTGTATACATCAGATGTTACTGGTTAATTTCTTTTGTGAGAAATACAGTGCTGTGAAAAATCTGGTCTAGTCAATTTTTTGTTGGTCATTGGATACTCTTCAAATACTGGATAATTATGTGAAATCTAGTATAAACTATTGCAATGTAGACAAATGTGTGTGAGAATGTACATCTATTATTCTTATTACTAACCCTATCAGCTTAGTCTATCATGGCTATAACCAGGAGGCAGTTTTATTTAATTATTTTTGATCAACTTAACACAATTTTCAAGTAATTCCAGATAAACCTAGTACCCTAGACCCATGTGCAGCACAGCACAAAATCACAACCTCTGTCAGTTTTAATGTTCTCTAATTATACTGCTCACAAAAACTACAATTGAAATATCCAATAATGAAATATCACCTCATTTTTGCGGCCACGTTTTCAGTACACCATTGCTGCTGAATGAACAAAGCCATTCAGCACTGCAGTCAATGCAGACACACTCAAACAAACACACACTTTCCAACTACTCTGTTCATGATTTACTTAAATGTGTACTCACAAACACGTGCTCCATTTCTTCCTCTGTCCCTGGAATATTCCAATATCCTTTCGTCCTCGTCTCTGATCGCAAAATCAGAGAAAAAAATTTTAAAGCAGGTGAAATAATTTGCTACACACTTGTGATGTAAAAACCCGTTGCACACATGCATGGTTGAATAAGCAGTTGATCAAAATCGCATGTGTACACACACACACACACACACACACACACACACACACACACACACACACACACATTTTTTTTATCTGAAATAAGAAAGGTTCTTTGGTTTTTATGAGGACAGACAGCCCTGCCAGTGGAAACACTGTTCACTCACATTTAGAACATTTTAATAAAGTTAAAGAACCCTTCTGTATTCTTTATTCATCTTTATTACAGGTAAATCGCATCACATTCAAAGCCCTTACGATGGCCTACAAAGTGATGACAGAGCAGAGCTCCTTCCTACCTGCACTCACTCCTGAAGGCTTATG
>JAUZST010002266.1:0-18208 GCA_034779995.1 Parotocinclus haroldoi | reverse complement strand
ATATTTAAAAAACAAAATGATGCGATTAAAAAGGGAGCATTTGATTTTTTAATTAAACAATAACACCAGAAATGCAAGCGATCTGTTACTATATAAACGGCTGAATGTGCTGGAGTTTCAGAAAGTTCCCTGATCTTGAAAGTGCACATCTTGCAACTTCTTAGACATTGCAATGCCTCTGCAACACAATTTGCCGAATGTGAGTCATAGGACATCTTGAAACTGACCAAACACAGACAACAGTGTCAACAGCACTTGAAACAACCCAAAGCATCATTACCAGACTGTTGAATCACTTTCAAGAGAGTGGAATAGCAAGACGATTAGGGCAGGGTCGCCCATCTGCTACTAAGCAAGAAATGACCGGTACTTGACCTTATTGGTAAGAAGTAGTAGGCGCAATAAAACACGTTGGAGGGACAGTTTCTTGGTGCAACTGGATGATGGATGCACCCAGACCATACACCATTAAGCAATCGTGGGTTAAGGGCCTTGCTTAAGGACCCAACTGTGGCAGCTTTGGCGGAGGTGGGATTTGGACCCTGGACCATGATGAGTAGTCAACTGTCCTTATCTCCGATGAGTCATGTTTCAGTTTGCAGCCTGACAATCATCATGTCCGGATCTGGCATGAACGAGGAACACAGGAGAAACCATGTTTAATAGAAAGGGACTCCTTCTCTGCTGATTTGGGCTGGCATCAGCGTTAGTGGTCATACAGAGCTCCACGTCATCAGAAAGGGCTCATTTATATAAATTTACCATTATATGTGTCATTATGTAATAAGAAACAAACACAGCTTTTCACGTGTACATATAGGTAACAAATGCACTAGAAAATTATTTCCACTCTTTTCACTTTGGCATCTGTTCACTGACTTCCATATTTCTCAGTGGGGTAAAGTACAATACACGGTCAGTCAGATTCTAGTTCTGTCCTTTTTGCAAATTTACTCTTTTCATTGGTCTTTCAGCAATCATTTGTTTTAATTTGAATATTTTAGACAACAGGAATAATGGAAGTCTAGCTATACTAGTAGTAAAAGCTAGTTATACCACATGTTAATATTTATATTGGTGAAATATAAATCTAGTTAACTGCCTTAATTTCCACTTATTTGTAAACTACAAAATTAAATAATTCTTAAAAATAACCTCAGAGCAATTTCTTCACATATTTCCTATTAATATGAGTGGTGTATCAAGACATTCTATTCCTGGTTGTCTGATCAAGGTTCAAGAGAATAGGAGAAGGTGAAGTGGACTGTCGAAGAAGGAGTAATGGAAAGCCTTTTATATAACACATTTATATTTTAAGAGATAGATTTCAGCAGCACCTCTTGGCACAGGCTGACTTGAAAGCTACTTCTATTATGATGCTTTCCCAGGGATGACTTATTCATCTTCAGTAAGGTGCAAGAAGCTCTCTCTGATATGAATAGGTGCATTTACATGTTCAGATGCAAGGTGTTATGCGGAATAATTACACTTTCAGAGCAAGTATTTCACTAAGCGTTGTTGCCCAAGATGGTACAGTGGATTTCTGAGTAAAGACCTCGCAGCACAGATCTTTTTTTCAACTTATTTCAAGCAGAAATGAATTTCTCAAGGGCTTTAGTTTAGGGGAAATAGTGGAATTATTGGCTCTAACATGGGGATGGCTATAAAAATGTCTGGAGTAGAAGGTTCGATTTGGTCTTTAGTCTTGGGTTTCAAGGTAATTAGAGTCACACCTAAACTAATATTGGCATAATAAATAGTTTTGAGACTGAAACTTCAATCCATAAAAAATATTAGTGGCCTTCCGGGGGTTATTTTCCTTCTTAAAAGAGGACATTCAGTTCATATACAGATATATTATTGTTAGTGGGTGCAGAAATCCCACACAAACATAATCATGCCTTCCCTCAATATATCAGGCTTAATATATAAATTCAAGAAGAAAAGGAAACAACAGAAGTACAAAAATAAATACACAATAACCACAAAATCAGCAACAATAATACGGTTATTATTATTATTGTTATTATTATTTTCAATGCACTTATATCTTCCAGGCAAAAATCTCAATGTACTTGACATAATAAATATGTACCAAAGCTCAAGATAAAATGAAGATAAAATGAAAATAATTAACAGTAATCATCCAAACCCAATTACACGTACCAGGATATGTGATATAATATGAATAAACTACCTGGAATCATTTTTATTAGCAAAACAGCTCATTGTTAATAACACATATCAGCATACATGGTGTCACAAATAGGGATTTTGTGTTAAATTGTATTCATTTATTAATAATTTATTAAGGTAAAAGTCATGGGAAAGCTGATGCCTAGCCAGTGACACAGGGCGCAAGGCTGGAACAACTCTACACAGAGTGCCAACCAATCATAGGCCACAGGCACTCACACGTTCATACACACACTCACACACAGGGCACTTTAGAAACACAAATTAGCCTAAAAGTATGTTAATCCACACAGACATGGGGAGGACATGTAAACTACACATAGAGAGGGCCCAGAGTACTACACATGGAAATGAACCCTGAACCTTCTCTATAAGACCAGTAATCATCAGTCCGGTAATAAAGAATATTTGTAATCTTTAGTCGTCTTAAATTATTATATTTTTATATATTCAAATTTTTTTTCATATTTAGTACTACTTTTTATAAGGCAATTTGGTGACCTTTGGGTCTCAGACTTGGTGATGGACTAGCATCTCTTCTAATGGTTGGCTGACCTCTCAAAGGAACCAGCTGTCAATCAGTAAATAAGAATCTGGCGCTATACTTCCACTTATTCCTATTCGTAACTTCAACCTTAGTAACCAAAAACAAATATGTCTCTTCTTTTTGGTTTATCAAAAAATAGGAAATATAACATTTATTAAAATAAAGTTAAATTAAATATACAATTTGGCAGGTATTGAAAGTCAAGCATTCCAACCATGTTTTAAAATATTGCAATTAACTTTTAAATTTAGAAAAGCTGATGCAATAGTTCTCTAGTTAGTTGCTGCACAAGGTCCATATCCATGATTATACAAGACAAAACATGTGAATTCTAAAACATTGTACTGAAATTTGTACAAAAGAGATGTCATATAGTTTCATAAACATGGCAATGGGTTAAATGTTCTTCAGTGGAATTCCTGTCCACTTCAAGTTATCAATACAGAAAATTCCAAATTTGTTTTGTTTGTTAGAAGTAACTGAAGATGGCATTCTGACAATTCTGATGGCTGGGTAATGCACCTGCAATATCATAGCCACAGACTTCATCAACCGACACTCAGAAAGACCACCAATTTCAATTATTGTATAAATAAATACTCTAATATAAATAATAATAAATAAAATAATAAATAAATATTCTAGTAAGCACTGTTGCAACCCTCATAGCCAAATTCTGAAAAAATGTATCATTTCAAAACCATGACCCATGATATTTAATGTTTTTTTCTGACTAATATCTATTTTATTTATTAATAAACCTCCATTCTTGCATTGAAAAAATACACATTCTAAAAAAGTTGGGACTGGGCCAATTTATGGTTAGCAATAAAGTAAAAAAACAAAATGTATGATGTGATTTCAACAAGTAATTATAATCATTATATGGTAAAATAGCAGCACACACAGATGTGGGCAGGGGATCTCCAGTGGTCAACAAATCTGTGAGAAAATGGTTTTTAAAACAATGTTCCTCAAAGAAAGACAGAAAGGAATTTTCATAATTGCATATTTTCCATATTTTTTGGATTTGCCTTTTGTTTTGTTTATAAATACATGGACGTCACTGGAAAATATGTAATCTTTAAGTTATTAATGTTGCTATAAAGTCTAAGTGCACTTTTCTGCAGTAATGCTACCATCACAGAACTTTGTCAAGGGCACTAACATAACATAACATACCATGAAAGATCCTGTTGAACCAGAAAGATCCTGGCTTTGTGATGGTCCATCCCAGATGCATTTGAGCTCAGAGAAGTGGACACCAGTTCTGGACATTGTTAAGGTAAGGATTTCTTTTTTGTTTTCTTTATAGCTTTTACATGACTTTGTAATGTGACTCCATATTGAAGTGCTTGATAAAGGTTGTGGATGTGGATAATCAGCTACTGCTGAATGGCAGTTCTTTATGCAGTGCCATCTGAGGGATTGAAGATCACGCCTCCTCAATTTAGTCTTGTGGCATTGCCCTATATGCACTGAAACTTTTTTAATTGTTTAATGATATTGTACACTATAAAATGAGTCCTGATCCAATATTGCTTTTAAACATTTCAATAATTTTCTTTAATAATATAATAATAATAATTTGTTGATGGACTGGATTTCAGCTGCCTATCACTGCTCCTCAGAGACTCAGCCTTTCGTGGATACTGATTTTGTATCAAATCATGATTATAATCACCTTTTTACATCACCTATTTGAAAGCACATAATTATTTAGTATTATTGTTTTAGTTTGTTTCCTTTTTTTCATTCACCAGCTTTAAATTGCCTGTGTTTCCTGAAATGCAGCAATTGATGTTTCTTTGCTAATTAAATGAAGCTGACCAGACCAGAACCTGGAATATCTCAGGTTCGTAATGTTTGCAATTAAATAAATGTCAAAATAAATGTGAGGAAGATGCATTTTTATTTGCATTTTCCATACCATCCCTACTTTTATATATTTATGAGAGGCAAGACAATTTAATATGGTGTTTTATTTAACATAAAAATGGTAAATGTAAAAATAGGAGTAAGCTTAGACAATATTGAGCAGGCCACAGTAGGCACCATTTACATTTATCACTAAGCAGACACTTTTGTTTTGAATGACTTATAACTGATACATACTTACATTCTAAGCAGTAGTTGGTTTAGCTTCCTAGCAGAGCCAGCTTGGTAAAATTTAGATTTTAACCCTGGGCCTTCTGGTCCACAGTCCATACAGTGTAATTAAAATATAATATGAGGGTTTACCACTCCATTACTAAGAGAGATTAAAGTGCAATTTTACATGTCATAGTAAATAATTAAACTTTATAGTCATACAATAAACTGTATAATGGCCAGTATCCTACTACAATACCTTAGGAATAGGTCCAAACCTTCAACTTAATTGCCTATACCAGGATATATAGTTAAGTATGTATATACTAATTGGACACATCCCTATTAGCAAGACAGCTCGCTGCTAATTAACCGGTTAGGCTCACGCTATGACATGACTAGGGATTTTATATTAAAGTATTTAATTTATATAGTTGTATAGTCTTAGTACAGTAATATATTTATCATTACTCAATTATGTCCAGCTTTTTTTCTTTCACACTTAGCCACCACTTATCCTGGTCAGGGTCTTGGAGTGATCTGGTGTCTATTTCTGGACTAAACAGCGGATAGGCATATGCTTGACCTGAACGGCATTCCAGCTCATTAAGGAGTCACTGTTACAATGCAAGAGATGGTTCCCCCTCCCTTAAGCATAGTCAAGACTGCCTGTGTACAATACCTGAGCAAGCTTTAAGGAACCAGTGGGTCTCAAGCTAAGTGATGGATTAGGGTGGACTTTGCTTCTCTTCTGATGGGTGATTGAAAGGATCCTGCTGGCAATCTGCAAATCAGGATTCAGGATGGACTCTAGCACCACTGGAGTGATGCCGGAAGCATAATTTCATGGTCATCCAATAAAATAAAATAATCATATGGCATCATACACTGATCAGTCATAACACTAAAACCACTGCGTAATATTGTCTCAACGGGTCATGATGCCAAGGCTCTAATCCATAGAGTACTAGACTCCACAAGATCTCTGAAGGGGTCCTGCTGCTTTAAGCACCAAGGCATTAGCAGTATATCCTTTAAGTCCTGTAACAGCCTCCATGGATCAGACTTGTTTGATGTTCCACTGATGCCCAACTGGATTGTGTTCTGGGGAATTTGGAGGATAGCTCAAAATTTTGAACTCTTGTTATTTCTGAGCATAACTTGCAGGGTGACAGGGTCTATTATCCTACTAAATTAGGCCACTGTCAATAGGAACTTTCAATGCCATTAAGGAGTGAAATGTATGTCTGTTCATGTAGGTGGTACATCTCAAACTAACATCCACATGAATGCCAAGACGAAAGGTTAACCAGCAGCACATTTTCCAGGGCAACACAGTGTCAATGTCATTCACTTCACTAATCTGCAGTCTTAAAGTTATTGCTAATTGGTATATTCTCAACATTTATTTAGCAATCTCGTTTAAAAATGTTAATTTCAAGAAGAGCATACAACCTTTATATGATTACAGGTATCACGTAATGTGCTAATTAGTTTAAAATTATGTGTGATTGGTGACTAAAGCTGTGGTAAATGCAACGATGACTGTTTGTGTTCATGACATGCTTATTTACTCACTGGCAAAATGGGAAAAGTAGAACTCCTGAGTCTATTTTTCAGGACAGTGAGGTTTAATATGGTGTGGGGGAGATTCAGGGTGCAAAGCTTCAGCATACCTCGAACTGCTAAGTATCTTACCTAAGGGCATCGCAGCATCCTTCAGAAGAAAGGCAGGGACCTTCAGTTCTTTGATGCCCTGTGTGGATTTATCTCTGTTTCTATGTACCCACCTATCTACTCACTGAGCTGAGACATTGTTATGCTACTGATATGTAAACAGCAACATCCTGCACTGCAAATAAATAACTAAGCAACAAGTAGTTATCTCAGAAGAAAAATATGTTGGATCTGTATAAACATTTTAAATTTCATGTACCTTTATGTATACAAGAAAGTGATCCACCTCTAGATTTACAACCTTCCAAACACAATTTCAGAATCATTTCTGCCAGAACATTCATAGCCCCTAGAGATTGAGCTTGAATTAAATGCATTATTACATCAGCTCCCACCATAATCACAAAGTTTGAATATTAAAGGAAAAGACATTTTTGTCTATTATATTAATAACCCATCATTGGGATCTAATCTCTTCATTGCCCTGTACAACAAAAACACAAACAGATAAACACCATCAATTAATATTATGTTAAAACAACATGCTACATCAGTCTTGAGAATCATTTCTCATATTAGTTACAGGAGGTCATTTGAAATTACTTCAACCTCAGAGTTCTAATTTTCAGAAGAAGGAGGCTTAATCTAGGTTAATATTTAATTATGATCAGCAAATATTAATGCCTGTAGGGTGATAGAATAGAGGAGGAAAAAGGGGAGGGTGTGCGAGGGTCCAACTCAGTTAAAATGAGTATTAATAGTGAGTAAAAGAAAAAAAAACAATCTGATACAATCCACATTCTCAGACTATGGTGTTCAGTAAATAGTTAGCAATGGGTTGCACATTTGTGCCTACCATCCATATGTTAGATGAATTAAGCTTTAGTTCTGTTTGTGCTCTGAGTTTATTTTATGTTCTGAAAATTTCATAAAATTTGCCTTATCTAATTTTGGAACATGCACAGCTACTCGAATACAGATGGTCATAGTCTCGCTGTCATATTTAATATGTAACTCATTTTCACCTACTGATTTTAAACACCAAGTCATGGAAACAGCGAATAAAAAAGATGTTTGTAATACAATGGAATTTAATTGAAAATAAAATCTATATTGTAAACATACATAAGAGGAACCATGCTGATTTTATAGTGACAGGTCTATCAGTGGTGATGGAATTTGCATTAAGAGGTAAAGCAATGCATTATGCAGAAAAATCACTTCTGTTTAGATTTTCAGGATGCTCTGTGAATTTACATTCACACTCATTTACAGCTAAAACAAATATTGCAGGCAGTAGTCTGTGTGAATGCAGCCGGAGGAATTAATAGAGGCCCGGCTTTGTCACTCATCTTGCATTTTCATTGACCACTTTAACGAGGTAAAATCAAAATTTGATTCAAAGTGAGAAAGGAAGACACAGACATATTCTAAACATGGGTGTAGGACCCTGCTTTATATATATATATTTGGCTAACATTCAGGCCGACAAAGATAGCTGAATTTGTGGAGCCTGCATGTTTTCTGTGTGGGTTTCCCCTGGATACTCTGGATTACCCAGACTTTCTAAAGACGTGTTATTTCAGTTTACATCTCCATATTGTACCAGTGTAAGTGAGTTGAGTGTGTTTCTACATGTGTGTGTCCAGGATTGTCCTTGCTCACTGTGCTGCTAGATGCCCCCATATAACTAATGTCTATATACTGTTGAAACTGGAGCCTAATATGGACTTCACAGAGTGCAGGTGAAGGTACACCTTGGGCAGGGTCTGGGGCCATTATAGGGTTTCCCCACGAGGTATAGTTTATGAAAAATATTATAAGAAACCAAAATTATAGTTCAACCAATACTTGCATGCATTTGAGTTTAGTCATGTGGAAAATCTGGCAAGTATAACTGGTGAATGCCTACACTGACAGATATAATGAACAGACTTCATCTAGTACACATATTCAGGTTTAACAGGCGTTCAACTATGCATAATGTTGAGCAACCAACTGGCACTGAAACTGTGAAAACGATCTATAAACAGTAGCACAGTGTCAACTTTGTTGGACCGAATAAACCCCTGGAGGCTTACACAATATTCTAAAACACACATGCTTCTTATCTATTGCTCTACAATTTTGTTTAGCTGCCATAACACAGGCAGGATTTTTTATCATCTATTAAAAACAAAAACATACTCATCTACTTCAAATTGTAGTTCTGACATTCTGTGAAACACTCATAGGCTCCAGTGGTTTGAGAGATATAAATTAGATTCCACAACAGCTGTAAACTTTTGCGACAACTGTTACCAAGATTGAAAGGTAGTGGCCACAGATATGGTGAGATAACTAAAACAGCATAAATCACTGTTAACAGGAAAATTGTAAACTAATTGGAGCGAAATCATTGATTGTACAAATTTAGCCTGATTAACTGGCTAAATTGAATGGCATGTACTGTATCTTGTTCTATAACACATACCATTACAGCATTATTTATATGTATCTATGCAATGTATAATTCATGTGTAGAACATAGGTTAAATCATCTGTGTTGATGAATAATTGTTTTAAAATGATAATACAGGGTGAGCCAAAAGACACAGGACATGTTGCAAGCTACGTCATAGACGGTTCGCAAAGACTGCCAAAACCATTACTAAGGTTTCTTCATTGGTAGTGGTCTTCGTATGACCACTTTATGGCTTGGCATTCACAGTTCTGGTTTCTCCGAATTGATCTATGAGGGATGCTGGATGTCAGTTGTTGAAATAGACTATGATATGACCGCTGAGTTCCCCTGGACATCAGAAACATCAATTCCATCTTCAGTTACTTTTATTTTTGAAACAAAAGGAAAACAGGAAAATGGGTGAGCCTATCTTTTAGGCCATGCCCGGAACATGGCTCTATCTTGAAAGCTGCAATATTGGATCAAGGGCAAGTTTTTCCAATGGGAAGGTGGTCATGTAACATATCAAAGAATCTTTTCTGTGGACGACAATGTCATAGTGGTTGTCCAAAGACCGCTACCAACATAGAAACCTTAACAAAGGTTTCGGCAACCACGACGCACAACGCAATGTGTCCTGTGACTTTTTACTCACCCTGCAGAATGAATTGGCACTGGCAGTACTGGCTGAAGTTGACCAATTCATCCATACATCAGGGTGTGCCACCTAATATGAGTTTAGAACTCTATCTCAACATCTGTTCCAAGACTATATGAAATTACAGGTAGATTTTAACTGATTGTTCATTGAATGGAGGTCACCATATCAATTTGTTTAGCCACCCACTTTACTAAAAGGCTAGTATTGTTATGATCAGGCGGTGGCAGTGGGGTCTCAACTTGGGTGCATGGAACACTGGCGGCGGGGGGAGAGGTACCGGCCATGTTAGCTTGAGCAAGCCGTGCGGTAAGCTTCTTTATGGCCGTCTCATGGCGCCCAATGGCTTCACCCTGAAGGCGAATTGCCTCAGATACGTTGCGGGGGCCCGCTGGGTCCATGTTGGCCACGTCGTTCTGTTATGATCTGTGGTGTGGACCCAAAGATGCGGGAATGAAGGAACCCCACAACGTATAATAAGAATGGGGAAATGTAATAACAAAAGGGAATTAACTGAAAGGGCAGAGCAAAAGGCTCTCCACTCTAGAAAACACCTTCACCGGATGCTCTGTAATGGCGACTGAACCGTCCACGAGTGCACCGGGCGTCTGAGGTAGGCTACGTAACAGGTATATCCTATAAATCAATCTAAAAGTGGTGGCTTTATTCAGATAATAATGCCATAATATTAGCCATGTTTTAGATATAATATTTAGGTGCCTATAGACTTTTGACAATGTAGTGTACATAACCTTAATTACACTGCCAAGGTAAGACTATATAAACATTTTCACATCAAAGCACACTTGACTACAAGTGCCATTATAACATAACCTAAGAATCATACAGCAACAATATGTCAATAAAATAGTTATGCCAGCTAAATGTCTATTCCTTTTCCTTTGGAAAATATGTCAATGTTTAAGTAGATGTATTATGTCTTATGATCATTTGAACATGCTTACCTCTTTAGTTCATTATAATAAAAAGTGTAATATTAATAAATACATAATGTATTTAATCAGAGAAACAGGTGAAGTACAAAATGAAACACTGTATATTAAAGAGACCAAAATACATGAATGGTTAACGCAAAAAAGTAATACATTGTTGTCAGTTGAATCACTAGATACATTGATTTTATTGTGTACTCTATACCAATATTTTGATTTTTTGATAGTTGAAGCATAAGGTTTCTTTGTAAAACTTCCAGATTGATGTATTACTTACCCCCATTATCATTTCATCTTCTGAAATACTGTTTACTAATGTTTACTGACTTGGGTAGATAAGAATATATTAATTGAAATGAATAGCTAATGAGAGTTAGCCCATCTGTATCTGTTTCTTTTTCTTTTTCTAAGCAAGAGTTGATCATATCTGTGTTTCTGCTTTAATCAAAATGGCCATGAGCAAATCATAATAGACTGCCACTCTATAGCTGTCATAGTCTATCTCTGCTTCTCTCCTGCTCATGGTATGTCAGTGGAAGAGCCCAGGCAAGGACATAACCCCAATTTGGGGGGATTGGTGCACATGTTGCTTCTGATAAACCACTGTGATCAATCTCATGGATGCACAGCAAATCAGCGGAGTGTGAGCCTTTGAAAATCAAGTCCTCTCTCTGACTTGACAAGCAATGATTACTCCATCAGCAGTGCCAAAGGAATTACATCAAGGTACTGAGAGAAACAGTCTGTCAGCTCTTAATTACTAATTAAATCTAGATACGATGCTGGTTGAAATGGAATCACTAGAAGACAGAGCTAATGTATTGATTAGTGTTATGTTTTGACTGTGTTTTTTTTATTTACTATAAAGTGATGGTTGCGTTATTGGCATCTAATCAGTTTTCAGAGAAATACAGCTGTGAGAAGGCCAGATTTATTTTATGTTTTAATGAAAATGATCACGTGCAGTGACCTGAAGTTATGAACGTAAAAAATGCACCTCACTTAAAAGATATGCAACATTAAAGTATTGCCTTACTGTTGGAGGATTACATCAGGAGTTTAGTAATGTACAAGATACCTGCTGCTTTAGGTGGAAAGATCACCCATATCCAGCAAGGCAACCCCAGACAATCACAGCTGCACTTGAGCTTACTGTGGGCAAGTTAGTACTCCCTCCAGTCACATTTAGCTGCCTTATGACTTTGCGTAACAAGCATTTAACAAAAAAAAGTGGTGGCTGACTTTACTTGTCACACAGGGAAAATCAAATAGCCTTCATCCACCAGGTTGGGAGCTGGAATGTGTTGGCAAACTCAGCCAGTGAATGGTAACTGCAAAAAACTACACAGAAATGTCTATAACATACAGTGGAATCAAGATATATCCATGCAGTTATGAGCTAAAATAATGTTATGTGGCAGGTATTGAAATTACATCTACATAAATGCCCAGACTCAATGTTTTTCAGAAGAACATTGTCATAGCATCACATTTCTCCACCAACTTGTCCTATTCCCATATTGCCCTCACTAGCAGGTAAATAGTGCACACATGCTTAGCCATCCATGTGATGTAAAAGATAACAGTACTCAACAGACCAGAAATGTCAAAATTCAGGTTGACATGTGTGTGCCCATTGTAGTGAACTCAGTAGTGGACAAGGGTTAGTGCGGTAAACAATCTGTGGCTACAAAGCCCCATACTCAGCATGGTGTAATTTGTGTTGTGACACATTCATCCCTTAAGCAGAATTAAACATTTCTGAGACATGTTCACTAGCCTTGCTGTCAGTTTGAAACAAATGGGATAGCCAGCGTTGTTCTTGTGCACAGGTGGGCTACTAGGCACCAAACAACTTGCCACTGGTTTGCAGTATGTCACTCCTTGGACACTGTTAGTAGGTACTGACCATTGAACACCCCACGAGTGTCTGTGAAGCATGTTGATGGTAGTATAATGGCATTTGGAACAATTACGAATTATACTATCACATATTAAAGGAAAATGTCTGTTAACTGAATCCCTAGTACAATGGCTTAGTTGGGGTGTAGTTCTAGCTAAAACAGTTTATGTTTTGGAATTGCCACACAATTGTCACACTCAGTACAGGGAACGTGGACAGAGACAGACATATGTGACAGACATAAGTGGTGCTTTATTACAAAAGATGGTGAATACTAGAATAAAAGAAAAACAGCAGCTATCAGACTTTGTCATACAATGCTAAGACAAATACACAGTGCTAAGAGGTGCTAAGAGACATTACTATCACATACACAACAGAGAGATCTTAACACAATTACGAAACAATATGAAAACTGCTAACTTGAAGCTTGGAAAACCAGCACCATCTCAACTAAAGGTTCTAATTAAACCATGCACTGTATCTCATACCTTCAAGCATCCAAGGACCGTGAACAACTCAACAGGGAAAAAAGACCTGACAAGGAGGTGAACAGGAAAAGCATTAATATGGGGAAAGCACAGCAGGCTATAATTCAGCAACCTGCTCTGGACAGAAAAAAGGGTCAGAGGGGAGCCAAGTAGAATTGACCAACAGGCCACAGCACACTCCATCCTGAAATGCATAAAAATGTAATGGAAAATTAGCATTAGTCAGTTAGTCAGTTAACAATTAGTAAGTTTTTTGCTGCAAAAAGGGGGTCACACAAAATACTGAAAGAAAATGTTCACATGCTTTTGCCATTCATAGATATAGAGATATCATGGGATTGTCATGCACTGCCGGGGAGGATGCGGCATTTGCAGGAATATGCAGGAGTTGGACGTAATCGCAAGTGTAGTGTTTATTAAACACAGTGCACAAACACAATGGCAGAGTGAATGGTATATACGCAGTGAACGGGAGAAACTTGGTAAACGGAGACAGAGAGAGAGAGAAAGAGAGAGAGAGAGAGAGGAAAAGAAAGGGTGAGAGTAACGGCATAGAAACACACAGCAAAGAAAGGAGCACGGTAAACTCTATGGGAAAGACGAGAACCGGTGAAATGCAAAGTCAGAACGGGGTTTAAATTGGAAAAGAAGAGGGGGTGTTGACAGTGCCACCCGCAGTGTGGGAGGTACCCAGGAAGAAGGCAGCCAATGAGATTGCCGGGAGGCATTCTCATCCTGACAGTGATTTGCATCTTGCAAGCTGCCAAACAATTGTTAAGGTTTCTTTGTTGGAAGCAGCTTTTGGACGGCCACTAAGTTTCATGTCATCCACAGTTCTGGTTTCTCTGTATTTGGTAATGAGGGGGATGTAACACTGCTGCATGAAATTTCTGGATGTCGGTTGTTTTAAATTTATGTCATTTGTTGTTGAACTCTGCAGCTATAATTCAGTAGCTGTGACATCAGAATTGTCAATTCCATCTTCAGTTACCTGTGATGAGTATTGGAGATAATTGCAAAGCTATTAAATTTCTGAGACAATGCTAGTCTTCACTGATATGCTACACGACCACCTTTCCATTGGAAAAAAACTTGCCCTTCATCAAATATTGCAGATGTTGTTCCATGTTCTGGACATAGCCTAAAAGATAGGCCCCCTCAGCCATTACTTGATTTGTATTCAGATATGTCATTGTAGGTCATATTTAATTAGCAATATAGAAAATTAAAAAAGGCTTCACAAACCTTTAAGGACAGCTGTATTTATTCTGGAGCAAATGGAACATTGTTGTAATTCATAACATTGATACAATTCATCAAGAATATGCAGCTATTCATATGTTTATATCTGATATTGGTAACATTATTGGTGGCATTGCTAAAATCACTCAGATAATGTACATTTTGTTATGTCAGTCTGTAAGATTCTTTTCTTACTGCTCACAATTTTAACTGGCACCAGCCAGACTTAGTCCTGAAAAAATATTGACAAGGTGCCTGCCTGCCTCTTGCTATCCATTCACTTATTCCTTGTAATAAAATATAAATCAAATATTTTCCACTTCAGTGGACTAATTTCAGGCCCTTGAAGGGCTCTTTTGGTTTTACTTCATTAATTTTTACTGCGGACAACTTCAAGGAGGCTCTTGCATGTACTTGCTATAATATTTGAGCAGTTTCTTCGGATTTAAGCATATCTGTGAGAAGCACGGTCATTTTACTTCAGCCCATACAATAGACTTCCTGTAAATGGATATGAATAGAGTACTAGCAACAATCTTGTTGTTTTTCAATAAATGCTGTAATATCAACCTTTCCACTGTCCTGATCATTCATTTTAAACAGCTATCTTATCTTACAGATTTACTACCAAAAGCATGAGGTACAATGCTCACAAAATTGGGGCATTGGAAGTGATAAAAAGAAAACATTTTATCTTTTGTTATTAATCAAGAACATCAGAAAATCAAATGACAAGAAAAAGAAAGTTGTTCTATAATGCAAATATGATGGAAAAGCAACTTTTATTTAATAGATAAAAATGCTGAAAGTGCTGAAGTATCTAAACATTTCCGGATCTTGAAAGTGCACATCCTGCAATTTCCCATCATTTGCAATGCCACGATTTGACTGAATGCAAAGCTTGGAGAGGCATATGACATCTTGAAGTTGGTCAAACACAGACAACAGTTGCAATAGCAATGGGAACATCCCAAAATGTCATTAATAGACTGTGGAATCCCTTTCAAGAGACTGCAACAGTATGAAAAAGACTAGGACAAGGTCACCTACTTCAATTGCCCCTAGGGGATGAATAAAGTTTTCTGAATCTGAATCTGAAACCTATTTGCCAAAACAGTAAGAGATGACCGCTACTTGACCTTTTTCGCAAGAGGGGGCAGACACAGCAATGCAACAGAGTTGCGGGGAGAGTTTTAGGGACAATGGATATGCACCCAGACCATACGAAATTAGCTTAATCAATGGTATGCATTCTGTTACCCGTTATCTAGAACCCGGAGAAGGTGGGACCTGTGATGAGTAGTCAACTGTCCTCTTCTATAATGAGTCACGGTTCAGTTCACAGCCTGACAATCACAGTGTCCTGATCTGGTGTAAATGAGGAATATGGGAGAATCCATGTTTCATGCAAGAAAGAGACTCCTTTGTGGGTGGTGGAATGAGCTCCACATCATCAGAAATTAATTACTGACTGCTGTCAGATACCAAGATGAGGTCCTGCACCCTATAGTGATACCCTATGCTGAAGCAGTTGGAAACAACTTTTTTTTTTCTATTCTCGTGTATATCATCAACAACATGCTTCAGGGGGCAGGATTCGAAAGCACACTGGCCTTGACGTTCCGCACATTTGAACCCTATTAAACATGCTTGGGATGTACTGGGAAAATGGCTGGCAAAAGGAACATGCCTCCTATAACACCTTTTGACCTGGAAGTTGCTCTGGAGCAAGAGTTGCAGAGGATCCTGGAAGAACTGCTGAACAATCTGATCCTGTCCATGCTACATCGCTGTCAGTGTGTTTTGGCTGCCCTGGGTGAAAAGTCAATGTGTGGCACTCTCATCCAGTTTGACATGCTTCTGTTCACCCCCATGAATATGTTACTTGCTACTCAATAATGATAATTGAGTTTGCACCTTATTTGCATAATAGAACAACTTTATTTGACCATTTATTTGCTTTTCTGATTATTTTGTTCAAACAATTAAATTAAATCAAATGCTTTTAATCACGGCATATTCATTTTGAAATATAATTTTATGAGCAGTGCATAATCATGTATTAAAACAGATTTTTCTTTTCATGTTAGATGATACTTTGGCAACTAACTAAGAATATTATTTCGAGTCACAAGTTTAAAGTGTTTAGCACACTTGCCTCACAACTTGATATTCTGTCTGGGGTTGATTCCCATGCTGCTCCATATGCTAAGTTAGGCGCTACTCTGAATTGGATTAAGCATATATAAAAATTAACAAATGAATACAACTTCCTGGTGAAATCGTTTACCTGCCAGCTAGTTCATTAGCAGTTAGCTAGTCAACCTGCTGCTATGGCTAATGTAAAACTAGGTCTGCATCTGAAACCCCATACTTCCACACCAAACAGTATGCAAAGCAGTTTTCAAAAAAGACAAAGTATGTTCAAATGGGTAGGATTCACTAAACAGTATGTTAAAAGTCCTAAAATGAGATACTGCATTAGCAGCGATGTTTAACAAAGCACAGTATCCTAACTCATGATTTACCTGGAACAGCGTAGGCATTAGTGGAAGAAAAAACATTTTACAAGTGTAAACAGAAAAAAATTGAAAATTATTATTATTATGTATCATCCTGTTTTTTACGATGATGGTGTGTCAAGCAGTGCATACTTTAGCAAATCTAGTACATACTGTTTAAGTATGTCATTTCAAACGTAGCCAAGGTTATATCAAAACCCTTATTACCTACTACATTATCAGGATAGTAGCCTAACAATACTATTGTCAGTGAAGGTTATTAAAATAATCTCTTTGTGGATAATTAAGTTAAGCTTACTTAACTTATAAAATATGCGAGAAAGCTAACCTTTGAAGTAAATTTGTTCCACATGATCAGCAGTAATATATTTAAACATGACTCTGTGTGTGTTGCCTTACAGCAGCAGCTTTCTTTTTTTTTTTCTTCTTTTATGTGCCAGGTGGCTGCATTTTTTCGTTCCAAACAAGCAGGAGTTTCAGCTAATTTCACATTTTAGTTAACTTAACCTGCACTTTAAACGGTGTAAGGTATGGCTTCAATTTGGCAAGAT
Source organism: Parotocinclus haroldoi (assembly GCA_034779995.1). Taxonomy (NCBI): domain Eukaryota; kingdom Metazoa; phylum Chordata; class Actinopteri; order Siluriformes; family Loricariidae; genus Parotocinclus; species Parotocinclus haroldoi. The sequence continues at coordinate 934 of JAUZST010002266.1, read as the reverse complement.
TATAAATGTGCAGCAACAGTAGCCTTTGTGGATGAGTGAAGACCTCTGTCTTAAATTAAGTGAAATGTATCAAATTGGATTCTGATTAGGCAGATAGATATGAGATATGCTAAGCTTTATTACTAGCATTAAGCAAGTTCAGTAGATGAAATTTCATCTACAAAAAAGGTTCAACAATGTGAATGATTATTAGAAACTAGCAATACAGTGGTTCTAAGAAAGTTGTAAAACCTTTATAATATTATTTGTTTCTGTGTGAATATGACCTAAGACACTTTTCAAATTTGTAAAAGTAGATAAAGAAAATCCCAACTAACCCTCTTCAGTCCTGTAAATGGTGAATAGAGTCAAACTATTTACATGATTTAAATATTTTGAATAATTAGGAATCATATTAATGCAAGTGACAAGCAACTGACAGTGTGGCATTTTAATTAGTTACTGTGTACTGGTAACATTAATTAGTTAATTAAATAGCACATAGAATAGTCATAGGGCACAAGTACAGCCATCAGCACTACATGAAGGACAGAAAGTCAGAGCTCCTAGTCCATTCTAGCAGGGTATTACAATTTCTGACAATTTCTATAAGGACGAGAAGTAGAATAAGTGCACAAGGTCTTAACTTAATTAAAAGCACTACCAATCTGTTAAAGAATATGGAAGTATTTGTTGAAGTATGGCTTATATATTTTACTCAAGTAGAAATATAAAAGTAAAGGTTACTAAATGCACTTAAAGTGAAAAACCACTTTAAATATTAAAGTATTTATCTTTTATGGAGGGTAAGAGGTAAAGATCCATGAACTGTAGGCAAACAGTTTTTACTACAACTACATTAATAATCTGCAAAAATCACAAAAAATACAGGCTCAAAAACATTTCCAAACATAACAGACCAAAATATTCATAGTACTATGGATTTATATGTAAA
>JAUZST010002265.1:0-18209 GCA_034779995.1 Parotocinclus haroldoi | reverse complement strand
GTATAGATACTCAGCATGCGAAGTAATAATACTGTAAAAAACAAGTTCTTACTCAATTCCAGTCAACGTTTGAAGAAGATTAAATCCAGCGTGATTTAGCGCTGGATAAGTTGTGGCTTCTTTTCTGTAGTAACTGGAAATGTTAGGCAAAAACCTGTAGGTGGCAGTAGAGGGCTGGGGAGAAACTCGGGAGTTTTCGGGTAATAATGCCAGAGAGTTTATTCACGGATATTACATACTGTACACGGTGTTGGTCCGAATAAGCGGCTGCTCCCATTAACCGGAATCGACTGCATTACTAAAACCATGGCGTATCTGATCTGACGGTGTCCTCAGACTTTTGCACAGTGCTGTAACTTGCTACACTTATGGCTTGAATCACATCATACACACCCAAGTCAAATTAACCCTCGACTTCTCTGTCTGATCCCCACCCATATCTACAGTGCTATGCAAAAGTATTAGGACACGTTCGGCTAGGTGTGTTTTGAGCACCTGTATAATTATTTCTCAGTATCTTTATTAATAATTCAACCAGAACAACCAGAAAATACGGCATACTTGTATGCAGTATTTAAAAAAAGCGGAATAAAATCAGAGTGGCAAGTCTTCAGTCTTCACCTCCCTTTATGCTTGAGCAATAGCAGCAGCTGGCAGCTTCATCAGGATGCCAAGTTTTCCCTCTACCGTCTGAAGAAACTTGATCAAGAATGGTCTTTTTCGAAAGGGTAACAGCCACAGAATTGAAGAGGAACAGGTTAACGGCTAGTCAGTGTTAACAGTATGTAATATGTGGTCTTTATTTCATTGCCTAAACAACAAGTCTAATGGTGGCCTAAAACTTTTGACCCGTACTGTATTTCATACGCCGTTATATTTATTCTGTGATAAGTCATCAAAAAGTATCTTAAGGCAGTGGTAGTGTGGACTGATTCTCATTGGTTGTTCTGGACGGGCGGTGCAGCCCTCATTGGCTGAGGCTTATGTCACAGTGGCGAAGCTTATTTGTGCAGTTGGAGAGCCGCACGCATGCCATCTGTCCCTGTCTCTGGCTGCCAGATCCGCACAATAGCCCCGGCAATCCATCCGAGCGTGAAGGATGAATCGATATCTGGTTGAGAAAACTCTCAAAGCGATTCACACAAGCACTGGCCCCGCACGTCACCCGGATGCCACGGTGAACAGAAAATTGACCCTAATTACAGAGTCGCTCTGTAAAAACGTGAAGGTGTTCATGGTAGAAGCTCATCAGCTGCACCAGCAGTGTGGGAAACTGAATGCAGCTTCCTCAAGTGGGATGAGATCCATGTATTCACTTCCTGACTCTCAGCACAGACAGAATACATCAGACAGCAGAGGTTCTTCTGCGGCGTCGGGCCTCACAGATGGTCAGGAGGATGGGTTCAGTCTTCAGACCTGCTTCCACTCCAAGGGTTCCTCTACTGTGCGTTTCAGGGAATTTTTGTAGCCTTTGCCTCCTCTGACCTCTCACTGAGGGTCCAGATTCGTGCTTTTTGTAAAGTAAGGCTGAATGAAATAAGGAGGATAAAATTGTGTTCAACATTCGTTGAGTTCAGTGAGAAAAATGTACGTTTAAAAGTACTTTACATGGACAAAAAAAAGAATTAATCACCTCGAAGTAGTGGTTGGGATCAAATGAAACTTTGTGTACGAGTGTAACGATGATATATAGAACTGATTACAATATTAGAGCAAAAGGATGTTTACTGGTGAGAACTCTACGATTGAAAGGAGGCTCTAATTACCCTGTTAGGCCGCCTCTAGCCTGGATTACCCGATGAGATGGAGGTTAAAGAGGTTCTCTATGGTATATTGAGGGACATTGTTACAGGTGATCCTGTAGAGCCGTAGCCATCGCACCAGAAGCTGGGCTAGCAAGGGAAAACATCCATTCCCGAGCCCGACTGTCATTAGATCCCAAAAACACCAGAGGCCCAGGACCAGTCTGTAGCAGTGTAGGTTTCTAGTTCATTACAGCACTGCAAACGAAAGGGACGGTGGCTGGCTGTCAATGGCAGGACACTTAATGGGTGCAGTGACAACAAATTTCCTTCTGCCAAACCCCTGGAAATTTGTCCGGACATTCACAGCCAGCCACTGTACGGTGGGCAAATAAATTTGTGGGAGCTGCTTATGTTCAAAAGGTCTTCCCTATTGGTGGTCTGTCTGGGCCTGGGACCGTCCAGGGCCTGCGTGCGTGCGTGTGTGCGTGCTGTAATCATCATTCGACACACACATGTACATACGGTTCTTGGTAACTTATTTTATTTTGTTGCTTAATTGATGCTAAAACAAAAGGCCACATTAAGTCATCGAATAATTATTAACATTATGGCTGTAATTCTGACTTAAAACCTTTACTGTTGAAAGAATAACGTTTGTTCAATTACAAGCTGCATGCTTTTTTGATATTTCTAATGGTGGGCTATGGGCAAGGTCTCTAGCTTTAGCCGGAACAGAGGAGCATGTTTTGGGAAAAGTCCCAAGAAGAACTTATTTTTCAATAAAGTACACCCAGTTTAGGTATCGACCATCAATCTCAGCCTGACGAGTTCTCGAGTTCAAAGGAAGGCTTTTAAAATCTCAAGCATTCGATAATTCAATGATTAGAATAAGTGGATTTTTAAAGTGGACTGTGGTAACCTAGTTGTTAAGGTACTGGACTCAAATCCCACCTCTGCCAAGTTGCCATAGTCGGGTCCTTGAGCAAGGCCCTTAGCCACAACTGCTTGGATTGTAAGAATGTATGAGTTGTATATATGGATAAGGGCGTCTGCTAAATGCTGGAAATGTAAATGTAAACTTCAGTTCAGCTGATTGGGTATTAATGACGTGGCTTATAATAACTGGTCATAAAAATAAGGGGATATTTTAACATGAATATGAAGAGGATCCCATAAGAACTGCTGGATCATCTGATCCTGTCCATGCCCCATCACTGTCAGGGTGTTTTGACCCTCTTGGGTGACCATACGCCCAACTGAGCAGTCAATGTGGGGGCACTCTGGTCCGGTTTGACCTGCTCGTGTTGAATTCACCCCCATAAATATATCCCTTACTACTCAATCATAATTGAGTTTGAATCTCATTTGTCAAGTCAAGTCAAATCAAGTCAAGTTTATTGTCAGACGGAGCTTTGCAGCTATTTTTTTGGGGGGGGTGAGGGGGGCGGCAAAGCAAATAAATGCGGTAAAAGATACTTGACTCTTGTCCCACATGTCTCTTGTGTTAATTCCACCGCATTGTTATGTTCAGAAAAAGAAATTTAAACGTGTTGTTGCCGAGGGAAAGCTCCAAAATATTCTTATCCACAAAAAATGGGGGGCACGGTGGGGAAAAAGTTTGATCGTAGACGTCTCGCGTTTAGATTTATAACGAATCGATTTATAACCGATTCACCGGGGGAGCCTGAGGGAGCCTAGAACAGAGCAATGCTGAGAATGTAGGCCAGTATCCTAAAACTTTGCAGATGCCAGGTTGAGATGTTAGAGAGACATTGAGATTGTTTGAGAATCTCCGAGTTGCCGTGATGTGACGTTGCGTCTGGATGCTTTACAGGTTTCACTTACTTCTACAAAGATAAGGAGTACTGGAAGTTCAACAACCAGAGGCTGCGGGTCGAGCCGGGCTACCCTCGCTCCATCCTGAAGGACTTCATGGGCTGCGACCAGATGCCCGTCGACCCCGAGCGCATCCCCACCGAAGACGTAGACGTGGTGATCAAGCTGGAGAACGAGGCCAGCACGGTGAAGGCCATCGCCATCGTCATCCCCTGCGTCCTGGCTCTGTGCCTGCTGGTGCTGCTCTACACCATCTTTCAGTTCAAGAGGAAGGGCACGCCGCGCCACATACTGTACTGCAAGCGCTCCATGCAGGAGTGGGTATGAGCCAGCCCGCCCCTCGTACCCCTCCCCGTTCTCGCCGGGCAGACGCCGCGGTGGTACAGTCCACCTTAAACCTGCGTACCTGATCGTCCTCTGTCTCAAAACCACTTTTCTGAAGAGCAGAGTGGCCTAGATCTCGGCCCCCACCCCTCCAGGAGAGGAAGGGTGCATCATCCTTACTCCCTCTCACCCCCTCCTTTTGGCACCCGCTTTAAGACCGAGGGAGACTCCCCATGGTGCAGCGCATCGTTCCTGCCTCAGATCGGGGTCTCGAGTGGAACGGCAGATCGCCATCGCGCCAGGTTTCAGCCGGACTGCACGCACGCTCAGTAGGACAAGGTCTTCAAAAGATGCTTGAATCCAACACCCATCGATCAAACCCTTTAAGCGCTCCCGGACGCGAGGGCGCAAACCAAATACGCATTCGGTTCTCTCCAAAGAGGATTTCAGTCCCACGTTTTCTTCCTTTCTCCTCCCTCCAGAAGTCGGTTACTCTCGACTCGACTGTTGTGGCAGTCTGTCTCAGAAACAGGGGCCAAACTATTCTGCAATATTTTGTACCAGCCTTAATTGTTGATCGTCTTCTTCTGGTTTGCGCTTTGTCTCATCGGCAGTGGTCTCGTTTACATCGCTTCTCTTTGTTAATCACGTCTGCCAAAGATTCTGCCAGGTCGCCGGATCAGGAACAAGCGCTCAGAGGGTAATATCGGAACCGTTCCCATGGGTGGGCAAATCAGTCAGTGCCCTGGCTCTTAGTTTAAGGTGTAATTACCCACACGGGGCATAAACAGGGGTTTGATCCCAGGTTCTTTTCATAAAAAGCGGACTAACTAGCAGGTAGTCCCCAACTGACAACGAAGATACGTTACAACATATCCATCGCAAGCCGAGAAGTTTGGGAATCCGCTAATAAATAATTCTACACATTCAGCCGAAACCGCGGTCTGAAATTTGAATTTTAGGAATTATCCGGTGCAAGCGATGCACGCTCCGATACCGTCCAGCACTGTGACGAGGAAATCGGCAGTGCGTGATGTAGGGAGTCGAGCCTCAGGAGCGATGCGTGCTGGGAAACGTAGTGAGCAATCACGCAATCATGGTTTTGTTTTTCACTTTCAAGAAACGACACGACATATTCGGTAGCTTATTGAAGAAATACGTTTTAGGTTCATGATTGGAACATGTTTAAGGTCGGCAGTACTCTCCGGCACTCGGCGCTTGTGTTTAATTTAGGTTTTAAGATATATACAGTATATATTAAACTTCCTGATTACTCCAGTAAGTTTACCGTAGACTTTGTCAGAAGGAATCCCTGTCATAAATCAGGGATTATCTTTACTGTAAACATTCTAACTTGCATTGCTTACATTACATTAAACTTGCTTACATTAAGCTACGGTTGGGCAAAATCATTAACAAAAAGCTTATTTTATACCGGAATGCTGAACACCTCTTGCAACTTATCGAATAATGTATTGGGAAGATACAAAGAAGAACGATTATTGTCAACGACCTTGGTGTTTCATCACTACGTTTCCCCACATCACTGCTGATTTCCTCATTTATCGGAGTGTAGCTTAAATGTAAAAGTCAGCGTACTCTCTCTGTGTGTCGTCGGATTCAAATCGTAAAGTTGAAATATCGTAAGATGGGGAGTGCACGCTGTAGGCCGCGTCAGTCGGGGAGCGTGTGATCCGTCCTGAGATCCACCGTTGCTTTGTCAGGCATCGTTACAGTCACAAGACGTCACACCCCATGACACTAAGCAAGATGAACCAATAAAATCCAGAGAATCTGCTTTCCCCGAGTGGCTTCTCTTCATAAACCAACTTAATTCGCTTTGGTTTAGGTATAAACGTTCTATTTATTTACGTCTTTCAACTTCAAACCTATTCATTTTTACATGCAGCTTTCCTCTTCGCACTAAAGCAGTGACCTTGTAACCAAACGCCTCTCAGTTGCTACTTTTGATAAGTTATCTCTACTGAAAGTGAACACCAACACGTGCTCCAAAAGGAAAGCAATCATTTTTACACTTTACTTGTAATAGGCTAGAATTGGGGGAAAAAAAATGATTCTGAATATTTGAATGTAAAAATGTTTCCTTTCCTTTTGGATCACAGGTTCAGCGTTTAAGCAGTAGAGGTTTTTTTATGATCAATAATAGTTTTTTTGTTATAGTTTTTAAGCTTTTTCAGGCGAAGCGTTCTAGATTCTCCAGGCTAAATCAGCATTTGATCGAGGCGAGTGCAGACGGTCGAACCGGCTGAAGCTCGGGATCATTAAATAGTACATTAAATATTTTACCATGATGGGAGGTTCAGCTTCCTTTATAACAGACATAACTTTCCCCACACACTCCACATTTTTTTTGTCTCAAAGAGGAGCCAGACTCTTGAGGGCCAATCTTCCTCTAAAGCTCTGCTGGACCATGACGTGACACAGGGGTCCTGGCAGATAGGTGCCTCCTTAATACGACTCTGCTTTTTCTACTAATCCCAGCCATGTGTTTTGAAGCACAAATATGTTATTAGGAACCCAAAAGTGGAATCGAAATTCTAGTTTTTTGTACGTCGCTCTTGGAATTTTGGTTTGCGAATTGCGCCAAAGATCCCTGGTTCTATTCCACCTTCAGACCATAGATGTCCTCCTGTGTGGAGTTTGTATGTTCTCCCCATGTCTGCCTGGGTTTACTCCGGGTACTCGGGTTCCATTTTATTCCAGAGACACGATTTAGGTTAATTGGTTGCTCTAAATTGGCCGAGTACAAGATGTGCGGCGAAGATACCTTCCCCGTGTTATGACCAGATGCTGGTGTGACATCAGATACACAAACGGAATCCGTGAATGACTGTGGCAACCCAGATTGGGATGAATATGTGCAATCCGAAACAACCTGGCAACCCAAGTGTAAGATGGCTTGTTTTTTTTGTTTTGTTTTTTGTTTTTTTGAGATTCTGTGTAAATGCTACAAGTGATTATTTGAACCAGGAAGAGTCAGGTGTTCTGCGCAACAAAACAAAACATTACTTGGCCCCTTAAACAGTGCAAAAAATAAGAATTAATGGGAACTAATGTGGGTCTGTGGGAGATTTTTCCATTCAGGTAAAAGCGTACAGGCACTAAAGTATAATAAAATAAAATAAGATAAGCATGCTCGGGAACTTGATTTGTCCACCCTGGTAACGATGCGGTGTTTTCTATTTAAAAAAATAAATAATAATTCATTAACCCGGAACCTGACAGACTTGGCAGCATTGGTGATCTTTTCTTCTTTTTAAATATTATTATTATTATTTTTTTTTTTAAGTGCACTCTTCATATCCTCACACAGCGTGCACATGGGCAGGACCGACAAGAGCAACATCTCAGGACACTGCTTGTACGTACGAGCATACTCGTGCCCACGTTTGTGACCCCCGACTGACCACGGGGTATTAAAAGAAAAAAAAAAAGAAAAAAAAAGCATTTTACAAAAGATTTTCCAGACAGAACCAGAACTGAAAACGCGCCTTGCGGCATGCGGCTCGATCCGGGACCTGTCACGTCAGATGGACTCTTGGCTCTAGAGTACCTTTGCTTGCAAATTTTTGTAACGTTTTCTTTTTCTTCTTGGTACAGCAAAGAACATAAAAACCGAACGGATGATCGCAACCTCAAGGTACAAGTGGTACATCAGGAATTCATGCTAAACTTCTTGATTTGTCACTAACTCATTCTAACCGAGAGAAACGTGATGGCTGAACCATCATCGCCTGTATCATGCTGGGCTTTCTGGGCTTTTCTTTCTTTTTTTCTTCTTTTTTTTTTTTTTTACTTCCAGAGCGTCTCCTGCTACATGTAAGTTTGGAATGGGACGATGGTTCAGTCCTGACTGAAATAATAAATCCATTAGTATGACTACACGCCTTCTTGCTTTTTGCTCGTGCAATATTTATCTACCTTTCTAATACAAACTGCAAGAGCTTCTTCAACTTCGTGGCATTCGACCTCGTTTCACTCTCGATCATTGGATCATCTTTCTAACCCCGCCCCATTTTCTCACTGTTCGTGCACATCGCTATTTTCCCAGACGCGTTTGCTCTGACCACTAGCTTCTGTTAACACACCTCATTTATCAGACCCGTCTCTTGACACGGTGCTCTCGTTACAGTCCGGATTAATGGTGCAGTTGCGAGAAAACTGAAACTAATTGTGGGTGCTCGATCCAGCAGAATGTTCACACTGCAGCACACGCCCGTCCTGCTTCCCAAAATGTTTCAACAGGGGTGCAATGATGCACTCTGCTCACGATTCGGCTCACAGTTCGAATTTCTCACAAATATTCATTTTACATTCGATAAAAAAATGCATTTCTTTTTTTTATTCCTGAAGTGTAAACCATGCGAAACCAGGCCCATTTAGCCCAAAAACAAGTGACGGTTTAAAAAACGAAATAAAATCAGTCCCAATTCAAGTAAAAAATAGTAAAAACATTTCTTATATTTATTCCTTAATAACAATTCAAAAGAACGTTTGATTTGCTTGTATACAAAATGAAACGAAAAGGATCTTTAGTCGCCTGCAATGAAAAGAAAAGTGTCCCACTATGAACGATGCCCCCTGGTGTTGACAAAATGCAATTGCATTAGTTGGAGAGATGAAGGAGAATGCTTAATCGTCGAAAACTCGACAATGCAAATAGTCTCATTTGTGGCTACTTAGACCAGGATGGATATGTGGAAACGGACAACCTGGCAACCCCAAGTGACAGGAGGCATGCTGTTTTAAGACATTTTAAGTAAACGCTAACATGAAAAGAACTGAACTTGACTTCAAGAGTAAAATAAAAGTAACAAATTAATTGAACCTAAATTGGCTATTCTTCCAAATATTGATTAGACATTCTATAGGATTTGAAGTATAATGGTACAAAACGATGCACATTTCTTCTTTAAAAAAAAAAAAAAAATGACACCTGTAATTAAATGTCATATGTAATGTAAAATGTAAATGTAATATTTTTTATTTCTGAAGAATAACACTCGCTCCCACCCGACCCCAACCATATAGATATGTGGAAACAAATACAACCTGGCAACCCAAGTGACGTGTTAGCGTGTTAGATAGGTAGATAGATTTAACTTTATCGGCACTGCCCGGTACAAGGCAACGGAATTCAGTTCGCATTTACCAGAAGTGCAAATAGTAGCAATGTGCAAAGTCGAAAAGTGCAAAAATGAAAAATATAAGAAAAACTGTGCAAACTGTAAAAGGAACTGTGCAATTACAGATCCAGTGCAAATGGTGTCAGAGTGCAATAATGAGAGAGGGATGATAAATAGGGATAAGGCTTTTGATGTAAAAATTAAAGAATTAAACTAGGCAGAGTCAGGTGACTGACTCAGGAGAACAACCATAATTAGCCACTTAAAAGATTAGGATTAATAACGAGCTAATATTAAACAAAGTTAATCAATAGGGGTCTAACAAATGATTCTGCTCACGATTGAATGATTGATTTTCAAATATTCATTGAGACCTCGGAACATGAACTTAATTGTTTTTGAGAGGCTATTTGAAATCCCCTTACGAAGTAATGTAAATCCATTCCCGACTCACAAACAATTGTTGTTTATGCCTGTATTCATAGGTAATAGTGAATTATGAATTATACATCACCGTTCTGACTGTCAGACTGTGGTAGCCTAGCGGTTAAGGTACTGGACTCTGGACCAGAAGGTCCCGGGTTCAAATCCACACCTCTGCCAAGCTGCCACAGTTGGGTCCTTGAGCAAGGCCCTTAACCCACGGTTGCTTTGATTGTAAGACTGTATGAGTTGTAAATCGCTCTGGATAAGGGAGTCTGATAAATGCTGTAAATGGAAAAAATGTTCTCATCTTAGCCTCACAATGCATTGTTTGACTAAAGCCAAAAACGCATCGATAGACAGAATTACCAGTGCCTTCGACCTGAATGAACCACAGACTCAGTGAATATACAGGCAATGGGCGACAAACAACACAGCTATATTTCCAATATAGACAGACACTTCCAAACACCATTTAAAGCTTGGTTCAAATAGTCAAATAGTCAGTTGCACGAAAAAGTCTCTAAACACATCGACCGAGTTAGAACCGTCTCTAGTCCAAACGTCAGCAGAACATTCAAGAATTACAAAAGCTTGGCTAAGCGCCAAAGGGCTGTATGGTCATATCAACCAAAAATTGGCCTAAAAATATGAAAATACTTGCAATATTTATGATGTCATAGCTTGTGGTAACAAAGCGACAGCCCACGTGTGACCAAAGCGCGGCGTGTGGGGCTTTGTTTCCATTTTATCAACACAAGTCATAACTATATCATAGTACGGTGGTAGCCTAGTGAGTAAGGTACTGGACTCTGAACCAGAAGGTCCAAGGTTCAAATCCCACCACTGCCAAGTTGCCACAGTTGGGTCCTTGAGCAAGGCCCTTAACTCACAATTGCTTGGATTGTAAGGCTGTATGAGTTGTAAGTCGTTCTGGATAAGGATAAGGGAGTCTGCTAAATGCTATAAATGTATATCCACCATATCCAAAAACATGACCCATCGACCTTCTAGTCAACAGCCCGTTACCTGAACTGCCAACAGCGTGCTGAAGTGATTGATCGTGCTGCAGTGTGAATGTATCCCCTAACCCTCAAACATATTACTGTCGTTGTTATTGGACTTTTGTTTTGCCTTCCAGCTAACCAGAAAGGCTAATGAGAGCGTCGTAAGAATTGGTGCTAATTTGACCGACACTGGTAAAGTTGATCCTGTGGTGCTATTCTCCTCGTATGGACTTACACTTGACTAGAGCTTTCAAATTTCTTTAGGCACTAATCCATATTGTGCATTGCTGTATTTCTTACCGGATACCTTAACTATTGGGGTGTGAACTCGCCCCAAAATCAGCAGCCTTAACCCCATCCTCGTTACTGTGGCATAATCGTTAATTTCCTATAATGCCGTCCCTCTACGTTCTCAGTTCGTGTTTATTGTCGTGACTTTATACCCGTGTTCGTATGCCTAAGTGCTCTTTACATAACTCCGAATTATGAAATGAAGGGAACAGATCAACTAAACCTCCCACTTCATTTATATTTTTTGTTCTCATTCCGGCATCACTCTGGCATGTTTTTGTTTTTGTGTTGTATCGTTTCGTCATCCATTTCCTTGAACAATAAACACATTTGAACATATCATCCATCCTCGAGTGTGTTTATATGGTTAAAGCATGGCGTCGATTTTTCACTGTTTTCACTGATACCTAAAAACATGATCAATACAGCCTTTGGCTTTCAACAAATTTCAACGTTTTTTTTGCCATTGAAGTCGTTTTGAGTGCTGCAGGTGTGATCTGATTAGAAACCGTGTCTAGCCAGAAAGGTCCTTCCCACACACTGCCCTATAAAAAGGTTCTCAGAGGCTTCTTTTGGGTAGTGTGCCTCTTGATGGGACATTGTCGACTGCTGTACCTGTAGGATGCATTCAAGACGGTTTGCCCGGCTGACGGACTTTGAGAGGGGGAGCATCATTGGACTGGGTTCTTACCCAGCTATTAGGAGGTGTCGGGAGCAGCGGTTCAGGTTGGAGTTCAGGTTCTGGATGGTCCAAACAACAAGTAGACAGGATTGTTTGATCCACCCACAAGCACAAGCAGCTCCCACAGTTGTGTTATACACCATTCAGACAATGGTGGTACCGTAGCTACACCCCTGTTTCTGCCCGGACCATTTCCTGGTGCTTAGCAGTAGGACATTTGTTGTCACAGCACCTTTTACATGTCTTGGCATGTACAGCCAGCCTCGGTCGCCTTCGTTCGCAGTGGTAAAGTCGACGAGAAACCTGGACTGCTATGGACTGGAACCGTATCGTCTTTAACGACAAATCCAGGTTCTGTTTGGGAGCGACAGTTCCCTGATCTGCCCTGTCACCAAATCGATCATTGTACAGTGTACAGGATCTACAGGCCCAGCTATAACATTCATTCATTCATTCATTCATTGTCTTATCCTAGTCAAGGAGAGACTGTGGCCGGCTGGCAACACGGGGTACAAAGCAAGAACGATCCATAGTAAGGCGCATACATTCACACACATCAGATATCCTAACGCACGTAACTGGAATATGGGAGGAAACCGGAGTATCCAGAGAAAGCCCACGCTGGGCGGACACTGGGAGGACATGCAAACTTGGGTGGAGCTCTGCCTGTGTCTGCTCTTTCATTTATTTTCTGCAGTTTACACTTCACAACATAAGCAATCTCTTCACATCCCTTTAGGTCTCTGTAATGCTCTTTAAAGCTCTATAACTCTCTAGCTGATTCTCTAATACTTCCTATCTCAGTTGATCTCTTTATACTTCAATTCAAATCAATTGAAATGTATTTATATAGAGCATTTTACAACGGAGCATTGTCTCTACAGTCTTATATGATCTTAAAAGGCCAATCCCAAATTGAACCAGCCTAGGGCGACAGTGGCGAGGAAAAACTCCCTGAAAGTAGAAGGAAGGAACCTTGGGAGGATCCAAGAATCTTGGGTGGCCTAGATTTTAATTAGGTAAATACTTCAAAGTATATTAAAGTGATAGGAAGTAAATAATATAATTTAAATCAATAATAATATTTGAGTTAGTAATGAAATAAATCACAAAATAGATTTCAAAATCAGTCCCCAGTGGGAGGTTCTTGGAGGCACATCGTCTCTTAGTGACTAAATGATGGAGGGAGTTCCTGCACTCTGGTGGGACTGGGTTCTGTTGATGAAGACCAACCAGTAGAGGGATGCCGAGGCGGAGGAACATCTAAGTGTGTGGTTCTGGAACTGGTACCGGAACATCAGCTCGGAGAGAAAAGAGAAAGTGTAGTTACTTACGGGCTAGAAGCACTTAGTCCTAATAATGACTGATGCCATGTGCAGCATAAAACTCCAGCAGCACTACTATAGCAGCATAGCTAAAGGAAGAGAACCAGAAGGAAACACGGCCAAGAGGCAAGAGCCGACCTGAGCCCTGGTCATAGTCTAAATACACCTTTCTTTTCTTTTAGGTTCTTTCCCATACGCATCACACTATGCAACTCTATGGCACACTTAAAAAATGTATCTCCCGGATATTAACAATCCAGAGCAGATTAGAGCAGCGTTTGCTCCGGCTGTGCTTCTGCTAAAAAGCTTTCTTAGTGTCTGGTCCAAAACCTGCAAATGCTCCATCATGAATCCTTGCAGTTCGGTTCCAAAAGCTTGTTTAAAGTCGTCGTTGAAAAGCGGAGGGTTCTATGTTAGGACGGATCGATTTGTTCGACGTTGAGATGCCAGTGGGCTTGTACTGCATTTTGTTTGATGTGATATTACATTTTATGGCGGAATCAGTCAGTTTCTGCTGTAGCTTTTGCAGTTGTTGTACGGCCCTGCATAAATATTTAGCATTTCCACCCGTGAAGAAGTAGAGGAAATTGAAGTGGCACGGCCTGAAGGAAATGATCGTACCCGCGGGGGAAAATTAGTGTCATTAATCGCTATATCGACTGCGCGGCTCACACACCACACTGTGCCTTAGTTAGCATCCTCGCTGCGGCGCTTACATTTGCCCATTCATCACAATATACGTCTGACTGCACCAATCAGATTCGGGACGGCTCTGCAAACACACTTGTTCATGCACTCATGTTAAAGAATTACGCTCGGTTCTGCACCGGTTCCAGGTTCGGCCGTATTAACATGTGGATGTAGTTGAATTACTGCCATTATTGAAAACCAGTCATGAATTTGCGGATGAAAACAAGGTGCTTTTGTTCAGGTTAACAATGCAATCTTGTGTTTCGTGGTCTGAATCTGAATCGTTCGGGCATTATGGCATGAAGTGGTTAGTTCTGTCACCTGACAGTTCCAGAGACCTGGCCTTTGTGGACCTAGCATGTTCTCCCTGTGTCTGTGTGAGTTTACTCTGGGTACTCCTCTGGGTTCTGCCAAGACATTCTGAAGGCATGTCAGCTGGCATCTCAAAAGTCTGAGTGACCGGGTGAGTGTCCCTAGATAGGAATGGTTTCTGCTTTGTGCCCTGTGCTGCCATAATTGGCCAATATTTGCCATTTTATGAAGGCTTTTAACATGATCATGATGGGACAAGTTCAAATCGAGCATCAGAATTAGAAGGAAAGATGATTTCATCTCTTGGGTTCACAGAGAATGGGTGAGGGTTAGGAGAACTCTGGGTAAAAATGCCTTGTTGATGTCAGAGGAGAATGGCCACACCGGTTCAAGCTGATAAAAAGGCAAACAGTAACTGTAATAATCACTTGTTACAGAAGAGCATCTGAACAAACCACACGCCAAACCCTGAAGCAGATGGACTACAGCAGTAGGAGGAAATAGAACAGGCCACTGAATCTACAATTCACACAGGCTCACCAAAACTGGACAACAAAAGACTGGTTAAACGTTGCCTGGGTTGATGACTCTCGATGGCTGCCAAGACCTTCGGATGATGGACAAATCTGCAGCCACTGGATGATCTTATCATGTCAGTATGGGCAAAAATTCTTGTTGAATCGATGTCATAAAGATTTAAAAAGGACATCCAATCCAAGGTGTATCTAATAAACTACTATAAAGTTCCTATTATCTTCTAT
Organism: Parotocinclus haroldoi; assembly: GCA_034779995.1. NCBI lineage: Eukaryota > Metazoa > Chordata > Actinopteri > Siluriformes > Loricariidae > Parotocinclus > Parotocinclus haroldoi. Next base: position 3,666 of record JAUZST010002265.1, on the reverse strand, counting down.
TTCCTAAATCCAATCCAAAACTGAGAACATGCATGGGATCAACGTACATACAAATAACACAGGATAACAGTGGCAAGGAAAATACTCCCTAAACGTTAGGAAAGAAGAGGATAAAGATTCAAAAAGGGAATCAACCTCATTGGTACCTGTTAGAATTAAACTACATTATCTAAAGTAATTAAGCAGCAAGTAGTTAATAAGATAATAGCAGCAGTTTAAATAAACAGAAGTATAATATAATGTAATATAATATAATATATATAACTATTAAAATAAAATATGCACAGTAATATTATAGAATAATGCATAGCATAATAAAATATAGAATATATAACTATAGCATAAGGAAAACATATAAATATTGAATTAAATGATTTAAACACGATTCATATCAGAACTATTTATTTATTTGAAAATAACTTATATTTATGTTATAATCCCAGTCCCACCAGGGTGCAGTAACTCGGACGATGTGCCTCCATGGACCTCCCAAAAAATCTATTTTGTTACTTATTTTATTACTAACTTAAATATTAATGATTTAAATTAATGATTTAAATTGTATTACTTACTTAATTTTACTATTACTTTAATATAATTTTAAGGATTTACCTAATTAACATCTCGGCCACCCAAGCAGGACGGGTCCCTTTTTGAATTATTATTATTATATGTTTTTTCTACTACTAATTTACATTTTATTAATTATTTGTTATTTATTTTAAACTACTTTTCCTATAATTTAATATACATTTAATATTTGTTTAATTAACATCTGGGCCACCCATGGAGGTCGGGTCCCCTGTTGAGTCTTGGTTCCTCCCAAAGTTTCTTCCTTCTACTTTCAGGGAGTTTTTCCTTTCCACTGTCATCCTTGGGATTGGCCTTTCAAGATAATATAAGATTCTAAAGCTGCTTTGAGACGATGCTCTGTTGACTTGTGACTTTACTCGACTCAATTCTTTTATAAATACATTTTATTCTAGCTGTTATTTATATAAGTATTACATTTTCAAATGCACTATGTTCCCTCTGTTCATAGTTATTTCGTTTATGTTTGCTGAAACCACTATAAACTGCTCTAAAGTTAGGGAGATCAAATACTTGAGGAAATTCTAGCTTTCCTCATGTGACGATGAACATTTTCCTCCTCCATCTGTTGCACTTATTACCTTGCCTCTTGTTTCTTCCTCTGGGTCATTAAATCCGTGCGTCTTAATTAAAGCTGCCACCGAGAACGAGAAGGTAAAGCCCCAACAGGGCCATCAGAGGCGAGTGGGCAGGGGCTTCTACACCTTCTGTACTTCCATAAGTTTTTCATCTTCGTTAGAAAGGTGTCTCAGTGGGTTGTAAGTTTAAATCCCAGCTGTGGCAAGCTCCCACTTCTGCCTTTAAACAAGGTCTTCAACCTCAACCTGATGATTCTGGATAGAGGGTCATTCCACACAAAGCTCAATATTCTCCCAGTAGAAACCTTCCAAATAATGCATAATCATTCAAATCAATTCAAATTTCAAATATTTCTATAGCGCTTTTTACATCGTAGCATTGTCTCAAAGCAGCTTTACAATCTTATATGATCTTAAAAGGCCAGTCCCAAGTTGAGCAAGCCTAGGGCGACAGTGGCAAGGAAAAACTCCCTGAAAGTAGAAGGAAGAAACCTTGGGAAGAAGTAATAGTAAACTTAGGAAAATAATATAATTAAAAACAATAATGATATTTAAGTTAGTAATAAAATAAGTAGCAAAATAGATTTTAAAACAAAATAGATTTTAAAATCAGTCCTCAGTGGGAGGTCCTTGGAGGCACATCGTCTCTTGGTTACTAAATGATGGAGGGAGTTCCTGCACTCTTGTGGGACTGGGTTCTGCTGATGAAGACCAGTAGAGTGATGCTGAGTGTGTGGTGCTGGAACTGGTACCGTAATTTGGTCACTTCATGGTTCTACTGTCAAAGTTCACATTTCATATTTTCCTGGGATATAACACAAGAAGGCAACACCTCTCAAATGTGTACATCACAATGCAAAATGTGAAAATATGGTGGAGAGGACTATAAAAAGGGTTTTTTTTTCATTTTCAGTAGCATTCAGTTTATTTACCTCCTTTGTAATATAGTCCGGGTTTCAATTACATTATGCAGTAATTTAATAGAGATTGACAAATTTGGAACTAAAGCAGCTTATAGCTTTCCAGTAGTGCTCAAGCAAGTGTAATCGATGCCTTTGAAACATGGTTGCCACAACTAATGTAATCAGTATATTATTCATATGATTACAACATTAAATACATAATCAGAACATCGTGTTGAAAGATGGAGGAGACAAAAGGTGTTCAAATCAAACAGCATCGCCATGCTGACTATAAACACCTAAACATTTATTGATCTGAGGCATGAAATGAACGCCAGTGATCTTGTTACCGATATCTGGCACCATATAGTGACCACTATGTATTCATAACACATCTTTGAATTAGCTGTCTTTTGCCTGATCTAGTGGCACTTTAAGCAGATAAATCCTGCAAGAATAAATTTGGTGTGGCACATTTTTAAAAACCAAGGTATCCCGAAATACAGTCATATTTTCCAATCCCATAAATATAAAATAAATATTACACCTGTATAATTACATATTTAGCCAATAGTGTTATAGCCACCGCGCCGCGGTACGTTATTTTACCCCTATCCCTTAGTGTTGTGTTTCCGTTTTCTCCCTACATCCGTTATGACATTTATTTTGGTTCTCCGCGGTGATCGATTGGTTTGTTTTTTTACTTTACGCACCTGTTCTTCATTTTAGTTAATTAATTTAGGTACGTGAGCCGATTGAACACGCAAGTGTTCGCCGGCTCATTACGTTATCCCACATTTGTCTTGCATTATGTTTTGAGTGTTCCCGTTGCCTGTGCGCGCATTGTTTGTTTTTTGTTTCATTTTTATAGTCCACTTAGAACTCCCCCACTCGTATTCCCCGGCAACTGATGGCGCCCGGGACTCGAGGCTGGAAGGGGCTGTACCCTGGACCCGTGGCCAGAGGGGTTGCCTCCAGACCCTTACCGCTAGATGCCGCTTTAGGGTCACTATTGGCGCCGACCCCCGATATCCGGCCGTAACAGGCAGCCCCTTGGATCTTCGGCCATCACGGCCGTCTTCAGATCTGTGGCTCTAAAACCTTTTACTTTTTTTCTGTTTAGGTTGCTTTTAGTTTTCTTTTTCTTTTCCTTTTTACAGGCTAGTTCGCGGTACCCCGGCTCCCACAGGCGCTGTTGCTGGCCCCCGGCACGAAGCCATTTTGGACCCTCTTGTGCGGAGTCATTATGGTGGTACTGTGACCCCCACCTTCGCCATGGGACCTGCTTCGCTCCAGCTTGTTCGCGAACTCCTGGGACCCTGTCACCCTGGACCTCTAAGCAACGGACCCCAGTGGACTCTCAGTGTCCAGGCTGTTTGCAGACACCTGAACAGCTATGGAGTGGTCCCCCCACCACGGGACTCTGGACTCGAGGTTCACTTTCCACCTTTAAACTGACACTCTCAGTCAGGCTGCCGGCTCTTCCATGAACCGAGGAGAACCCATAGAGCTCGGACTCACCACTTTTAGGGCGCAGGAGAGGCACTGACAGCTTCTACTGCAGCGCCAAGGACCACTAGCACAATGCCCAACCA
>JAUZST010002264.1:0-18210 GCA_034779995.1 Parotocinclus haroldoi | reverse complement strand
TATATATATGTTTGGTTGTAGTCATTTGGATTGTTTTGTGTTTGGACAGTTTTAGATTGATATGTATGTTTGGTGTGAATGAATTTGAAAGGGCTTAGATGGAATTCGATTTTTAGTTTAGGATTGGCCTGGGACTAGGGTGGCTGATTTTAGGTGTACATTGATGGTTTTAGATGCTGCTAGGTGTACCTGTTTGGTTACATTTGGGTGGCTTGAGTAGATACGGGTGTTTTTGCATGGCTTTGGATTAGGGTGGTTTTGGATTTAGGTGTATCTAAATGATTAGGTGTTTTTGTAGGCATTGGTTTTGTTTCAGTTATTTAGTTGTTTTTGAATGCAAGTTAGATGCTTTAGGTTGCTTTTGAAGGATCTGATTGGTGTCGGACAATATGATCTCAAATCAATATAACAATAAACTGAACATTTTATCTCGATTGCAGTAAATGAACGATTATTTTAGGTTTTTTTTGTTGTTGCGGTTTTTTGTGTTTTTGTTGTTTGCCCTCATTACTGAAGGAAACATATTAACTCTTTATGGTTATTTATCAATTGAATTCAAAGCCGACATCATTTGAAATGAAAATGCATTACAAAGTTTTACATAACTTCACATAAGTTTTACTGCTAAAAGGAAGTTCCTTGCACTTCTTGCAAACATAATACATTATTGTAAATAATGAAACAAACCAAAAAAAAAAATAAAAATTTTACCTAGCGGTTAAGGTACTGGACTCTGGACCTGGAGGTTCAGGGTTCAAATCCCACCTCTGCCAGGCTGCTACAGTTGGGTCCTTGAGCAAGACCCTTAACCCACCATTGCCTGGATTGTAAGAACTGTATCAGTTGTAAGTCACTCTGGATAAGGGAGTCTGCTAAATGCTGGAAAAAAAATATTTCAATGGTTTCATGAGGTATTTCGACCCTGGACTCCACTGTAGCTATGGGAGCCATATCCTTTGTGATGTAGTAGGAAATGGCGTCAGGTTTTTTGTTGTATCTTCTTGAACCCTTGTGTCATGTTCTTTAAAGCCAGAATGTGTCCAGCTGATACACACAGCATTTTTGAGTTCTTTATATTGCTGACTGGATAATGCATGTGAGCCATGTGACTGCACACAGTTGAGAATGGTTTAAAATGAACAGTATATATTAGAGGTGATATTGGTATTGATATTGGTATGGTATTAACGGAATTGACTGGTAAATGGGTGGATGGATTTGGATGCTTCTGGGTGAATCTGGAGTCTGTTATGGATTCGGGTGGAGTTGTGTATGTTCTTAACAGTTGGATATTCTGGATACTTTGCCGGATACTTGGTGGATTCGGATGTTTTAATGGCTTGAGACAGATAGATTGGACATAAGAGGGATTTGAATGTGTAGCTGATCGGGTGGTGTTTTCACACATCTCTGTGCAAATCTATTTGTAATTCTAAATGCATTGTTGCGATCAAATAGGAATATCTGAGAACATAAATATACGTTTGTAATTAGTTTCTAGCAGTCAGTGTATACATATGTAGTCTGTTTAAACCAGGAGTTATCTGACAGAAAACGAGAGGAGAGGTTCGGATACATGGCACCCGACATGTTTACAGCGATGTACCGTTGAGCAATTTAAGCAGTTTGGAAATATTTTAGCTTATGTTTAGTGTTGCTGAATGTTAAAATGATGCAAGCACATGATTTAGATTTCATTTTGTTATAGTCAGAAAGAGAGGAACATCTTGTGAAAATAAAACCTGTTTTGAAAGTACCGATACTTGGTATCAGAGTGTACCAAAATGTCCAAAAGCGGTATCAGTGCATCCTTACTATAATGATATTAGATTGAAAACTGTTGCAGTGTGAACAGACCCAGAAAACGTCTCATTTCAGTTAATATTGTATAATTCATCATGCTGATTCCATTCTGTTGTCCTTCTTTTGATCAAAGTATGAAAGACCTAGGCATTTTGTCCCAAAGCCTTATGTTTGTGCACTCCTGCAGGTATAAACTCACCTTTTTGGTGAGGATTTGGAGTTTTCCTGGGAAAAAAAATGACATTTCCAGACCTAGAAAGCTTTTGGAAAATAAAACAGGTTTATTTAGGTTTTGGAAAAGACGGCGTGCCTGCCGTTACTTGGTGTGACACATCATCAAGTGAACACAACATAAACTGTGCATTAACATGTTTAGACATGTGCTTGCAAAACATCTGAATATATTAGTATGTTTGCCAGATCAGCATTAGATTATTGGATAAGTTTTTTAAAGAGCAAGCTTGTTTGTGAAGTACAACTAATTGTTGTAATGCTGATTAAAAGCCTCAATCTGAGGTTCACATACTGTATATAAATGTAAAGCAATTGTGGGTTGAGGGTCTTGCTTAAGTAGGGATTTGAACCCCTTCTGGTCTATAGTCTCAGTCCCTAAACATATGACTAGACCACCACTGTCCCTGATTGTATGTATATATAGACTGTACTCTGTTGTCTTTTTTTTAAATCATTCATTTAAAAGCTTGAGACAAGAAATTGTATTCAGTTAAGACTATTTGCATAGCAAGAAAACGTACAATAACTCCTCTGTTTTGTAGACCAACTCCATTTAAGCTTCTGTTTGAGAAGATTCACACCACCTTCCAAGTTCTGATGCCATTATATTATATTTTATAATATATAATAATATATAGAGAGAAATTTCATATCTTATTTTTTTCGCCAAGTGGGCTATATTTGACCCATTAAGCAGATCAACTGGTGCACACATTTGTTAATAGCAAACTTACTTAATAGCTTTAATTCCAGAATTAAAAATGTATCTGAATATTAACATATTTGGGTTTTGAATTCAAATGTTATTGATTTTATTTTGAATGCAATTTTGGTTAGTTTCTGTTCAGTTTGGAATTATTGTTGCCAAGCGATTAAAAAATTCATTATACCAATTGTATCTCATGAATCGCAATTAATTGCATTTTTTCTTGTGTCTAAAGAAATGCACTACAGAGCAATATGAGTGGATAATATAATCTCACGCCTTTCATTCAGTTATGTAAAAAAATAAAAAAATAAAAAAATAAAAAGTGGTTGCCAGTATTATACCTTTTAACGCATCATTTATAGCTACTTGGAAATGGCATGTATAAGGACTCTACTGTCACACAGCAGTGAGCAATACCATGTAAGGGAGTGTTCAATATCATATCGGTACAGTATCTTACACACTTTTAAAAAACTATTTTATTCTATATTTTTATGGACCAACACTGATGATATGATACTATGATAAATTAGTCAGACTACAGCTTGAATAAATTTGCTGTGCCCTCAAAATAACAACACACAGTCATTAATGTCTAAACCACTGGCAACAAGTGAATACACCCTTAAGCAAAACTGGCCAAATTGAACTCAATTAGCCATATTCCCTCCCCAGTATCATGTGACTCTTTAGTGCTACATGATGGCCTAGGCTATCTAAGCTAAACGTTTGAACTGCCCAAGAGAATTAAGGGCAGTGCTGGGAAATAATGGTGGCCACACAAAATATTGAGACTTTGGGCACAGTTTGGGCCCAAATGACTGTGTTGAGTAATTTTTAGGGCACAGCAAATTTACACTGTTAAACACGCTGTAGACTGGCTAGTTTATATTGTACTAAAATGTTATATCTTTAGTGGTGTCCCCTGAAAAGATACAATCAAGTTACAAAAATGTGAGGGGTGTACGCACTTTTGTGGGATACTGTATGCACACTAGAATGCAAGGTAGAGGTAGAGTGGATCATTTGTGACACAGCCCATGTATACATATATAATCATTTTTTTTTAATTTAATATATAATATTTTGTATACATAAGTTTATATATTTCATATATAATACAGTAATTTTGGTCACTGTAGACTTGGGGTTCGATGAATGACTGTAAATACTTAAATATAAGTCCAGTGAAAACATTCAAACTTGTTGGGGTACAGAAAGCATTAAGTTTTATCAGGATCATTCCAGAATTATTAATTAAACTGTCAGACATACCCCAAATGCCATGATATGCCAACTACTGATGTTCTGCACAGCTTTAAGTGTAAAGTACATCAACATGGTGGAAAGTCGAATCTCAATATTTGCAGTTAGATAGGTGGAGGTCAGAGTTTTAGCTGCCTGCCTGTCCTACTAGTTACGGGTGATCTGTTGACTCGTTCAGGGAGAGCTGGGCATCCTGTTTCACCCATGTGCTATTTATAACCTGTCTATTTTAGATGAGATTATGTTCCCTCAGCCTCGTACGGCATGGCAGGCCTGGTTGAGGTGCTGGCATAACCTCTCTGGTCCACCTGTGTGCCCAGATTGCGTAGCTGCTGTACTTTTAAAGCCATCAGAGCATGATGGTGGCCAGAGAAAGTTTGAAGCATGACTCTGCATCTGATTCTGTGCAACAAAAGGATAACAGGAAATGAGGCGAATTAAGGAAGTTCAACACAATGAGAAGTGTGAGCTCTGACTACGGACTTGATGAGAAATCAGTCATCTGAGCATCAGTTATGTCTTACAAAGAAAATTCAAAAATTCAACAAAAACTTTATTAACCCATTAAAAACCATGATCCCCATTTGGGGATCGGGTGCTTTAGCTCGTCTACTGATGGGATGGGATGGGATGTAGGCGGACAGAAATAAAATAAAAAAATTGGCAATTAATGGGTTAATATTGCGCAAGGATGCCTTTTTCGTGCAGAACGTAATCAGAAATCTATGCTTGGCTAAGGTGGATGACGTATTCTGGTTTGAAGTGATGTTGCTGAATTTAGTAAAAACTAGATTCATTCACATTCGTAACCCTTGTGTATCCTGTTTGGGGTCATGAGGTCTGTTGAGTATCCTGGAATTCACAAAGCGCAGATGGGTATGTTCCCTTATATTCCCCCCATATTTATGGGTATGAATGGGACTGCAGTCCATCATAGGTCTGCTTTTAATCAGAATCATGATAATCATGCCTGGGTGATGTCTGATCTAACTGGAAAGGACCTCCCAGACGTTTAACCTGGATCTGTATCAGCATCTTATGTTGCCAAGTTACTTTAAAACCACCTGACTGAATTGTTTTTTTTTTTTCAGTTCGAGTTGTACTATAGGCCACTAGTGCTATGGTAAACAATCTGATAATCACGCTGTTAAATGTAAGGTCTTATGTGGCACATGTTGGTGAAGTGCTGTTGCCAACAGCTCCAGTGATGTATGGTCGAATCCTGGCCCGTTTGCCTGTGTGCTGAGTTTGCTTGTTTCCTCCCTCATTGTAAAGATTAAATGTCGTATCTGAAACGTCTCTCTTTGTGTGTTTGTTTGTTTAATCAAACAAGCATCAATGACGTTTCATGACAAGAGCGTGGTTACAGCAAAAGTTGGTAGACGTAGGTTCTTGCGGGTGAAATTGGAGGCTTGTTTTTAGATTGGTTCTCTTCTTGAACACTGTGCTGCAGGTGAGGCACTGAGTTGGATTAAAGTAGAGATCTATAAGCATGGATTTGTCCTGTACTTGTCTAGTATGGTAGCCAAGCACTACAGCAACCTGGCAGTGCCTTCTGGCTGAGATCACTTGATCAAATGATTGGCTACAGTACGGTGCAGCTCTATAGAATATAGAATGCCTAAGACGTTTGCACAGTACTGCATGTCTGAGGCAGAGGAAGCCAATAGTGGTGGTGGGTGGGGGTGGGGGATCTTTCAGCAGCACTGCAACAACTCCTACCAGCCCAGTGATGGACTGGCATCTCACCCATGGCAAGATTCTGGCTACACCCAGTGAATTTCCTGGAATGGGCACCAAAGCTCCTGCAACCCCAGGAAAAGGGTTGTTAAGAAAGCAAGAATAAACAGCAGGATGCTTTGTAATAAACATGTGGCTTTTCATGAAAGCTGTAAATGAAATCAAACTCAAGAAATATAGATTTAAGAATTAAGATTATTATATGGATTATTTTGGCTTGTTGATAGGCCCAAGGGATGTGAGGAAGTAAATGAGGGCATCCGCCTAAAACAATTTTTGCTGGAATGGCATCATTCAAGGGAAGTGAAATGATAAGTGTGGTTTTGTGAGTAGGACTCTGAGCTGTGGATCACATAGCTGTAGGATTAGCCATGCTGCCTCTTTTAGACCCTTGAGCAAGGGCTTCTCTGCTCTCCCAGGATGCCCTCAGCTTGTGCGACTACTGTATATAGTATATGCTAAGAGATCGACTTTGCTGTGCTGGCACCGAGGGTTGATTATTTTTATATGTATTCCCTTTCTGTTTTTTTGTTGTTGTTGTTGTTATTCAAATTGAGTTCCAGTACTTCTGTAGTAATAATAATTAGGCATTCGTATTGAGGCATGCTTATAGAATTAGTAGTGTTTGTGGGAACAACTGCAAAACTTGTTTCTCCTGAAGTGGCACTTTATGACATCCCAACCTGCATCAAACTCACAAGCAATTAATCGAATGAGAGCTACAAAGGTCCTGACCAGTTCCTCCTCCGTGCTGAGGTGAAAAATAGAAGCTGACCCTGTGTTACAGGACTCTGCAGTCCCAGCGACTTGATGACACAGTGATTTTGTAGTAATGGGTGTGGAGAAGGCGTTCGAGTCGAGTCATCGGTGTGGAAATAGTAATCCTGTATTACATGGTTAAACACCTCAGCAGAGCTACACAAACCTGCTGTGAATTCGGACCGTGAGTCATGCAGTGCGTCTGCTTTCTCTACACGAAGAGAAGCTTTACAGAGCAGCTCGGATCCTCCTCAGACTTTCGGCGAGATGGCCGATGGGAAACAGATGTTCCCATGTTTCTGCTTTTGCTCCAGGTCTGATGGATGCAATCCTAAGCGCCACACGTTTACTTTTATTCACAGTTAATTCATATAATCAGCACCTATCGTCTGATTTAAGCTTTGGCTGAAGTGGCTCATGAATGTTTCACTTTGGAACCGGCTCCCACTGTAACATCACTGAGGCTGCAAGAATAGTCCTTAATTACGTACAGAATGCTTTGGCCTAATTATGTTGGGTCTCTAAAAGGTTTAGGTTCTTCCAAGGAGCCTTTGTTATTATAAGGTGTGTAACAGTGTGAAACAGTGTGTTGTTACATTCTCCTAAAAATGCAATCACAATCTGATCATAGCAGTAGGATTAATTAAATGGTCATGAAACAGCAGTATCAAATGATCTGATTATTGCCGGAGACATGTAAAGCAAATCTCTAAGTGGGTTAACATGCCACTTGAAAATCGTTTTTTATTCAGTTATCTGCTCAAGGAGTATACATAAATATGAGTAAACAGAAATGGAAAACCTCCTGGTTTTTATGATTTATACAATAATCAAATTTCTACTTTGGGACTAGCCAGTCATCTCACAGAAAGATGTGACGTAGACTTTTACATTTTTAATACTAAAGAATCGGAATTCTTCATGGTCTTAAATATATATACATTGAGAATCCCCAACCTGGTCAGTGTAAATAAGCCCAAAAGAACCGAAATCTCGAAGAGTAAGTGAAACCAAGTGATAACCAAATGTTTTTTTTTGCCAGCTACTCTAAGCACATGCACAAACTTCCAAATCTGATTGAAATCAGATAATGGTATACATGCTATTAGTACTCCAATTACTGGGGTAAAATCCAGCTATCTTTATCTACTTACTTAATCTGATTTTTAGATATTAGCGTATGCTGTATGCATGACCGCTTGAATAATTCGATAAGTACAGAAACCTGATCATTATTAAGAATATATTATTAAGTGCATGTGTCCAGACTCCTTGGTAAGATTAATGATAATCTGATTACGTGTTAGTAAACTCTCGTTGTTATACTTGAAAGATTTTTGAATTTTGTCATTAGAATTCTCAAACGATTTAACAAAACGTTACCCTCTCTTAGTCGGTCACGCTCCAGATGTGGCTGCTTTGCATTTAATTTTGGCTTTACATATAGAACCTATCAAAGTTTATTTTAATTGGGGCGTAGCATTCAGATACATCAGCCAATCACAGAGCAGATCAGTGCTGGCCTCAGGGGTGCCTCTGGCCTGGCTCCACAGGGGTCCTGTAAGCTGATAGAGGCAGTTGCAAAGTTGGTGGATGGTTCCAGGAGAAGTCGATTCTAGAAGACCGCTGCTTCTCGAACGTACAGATGTTCTTTGCGCATACATAATGTGACAGAACTCATCAGAGCAGTCACGTGTGAAGCTTAAATATTTATAGTGTCTATACAAAAATGTTTATGGGTATTTTGCTGTTTACAATATATCACTTTTTATGGGGGCACGACTGGGCTTTTATATAGGGGTGTAGCTTACTCTACTGCCAGGACTACATAGAAAAAAATCATGTGTATAGGGAAGGTTTTCATTAGTGTATGGTTAACTATAAATTGCACAAAATTGCACAATGAATGAAAGAAACCGAGCAGAATGTGAAATTTTTATTGTGTTAACTGATCATATTAAAACAGACAATGGATTGTTACTGTGACCTTAATGTTTCTCCAGTGCTTGCTCTTCCTTTCGTATGCAGTGGCTTGAGAAAATGCAGTGACGTCTGAGCCTTCGGCTTCACCGTTTGACCGGTGCTGGTATTCCAACATGTGTTCTCTGCAGAGGTGATACAGGGACTCGGCAAACGTTGCAATACATAGCCTTTTAGTCTGTGTTCAGCTTTTAAAACCAAAACACTTCCAGACTACGATAACAGTTCTTTTCTGGCGCACGATATTTTCTTTTGCATCTCTTGTTTTCCTTTCTTTAATCTAGCAAAGTGTTGATACCTTTCTCAGCATGCTACCCGGCAATGCTGTACTACTCCCCATTCTGTAGCACTTCCATTTTAATACAATATTATATAACTTTTATACCATAGAAGAAATTTAAACCACTGTACTTCTACTTTAAAATGAACATGAAAATGCCTTGTGGATATCCCTCTTAATTTATGGTTCATCGGGTCTCTTAATGTAACATGGAAAGGCTGCTAATGGCTGCACAACCTGTTGCCATTTTCATAAGGATCCAAGCTGACAATGAGCTCATTATCCTAAAACGAGCCTGGCGAGTCTTTATAAACGTAGCTCCAGAACAACGATGGCAAAGCAGAGAATGATGCGTAACTCCGAGGCGAGTCCACGTCCTACACAGCACTCGTATCGTGTTTTGCTTTGACCTCGGCCCATTGTCTGCAGAGCCACGGGGCATTTAGTTAAAGACACACAGAGGCTCGAATGAATCCCCGGAGATGAAGGCTGCATGTTAGCTCCTTCCGCTGTCATGCCTTTACATTATCTCTGATTATATTTCAAACGAATGATACCAAAAGTATTAGGTCGCCAATGATAACCTCAGTGTAAAACTGCGTATAGCAATCTGCAGCATACGTAGCAGGCAGTAGAGTGCAGCCAATTGTGCTGGAGCGTAAAAGCGAACAAATACCCAAATACAGGTGGAACTACATGCTTCTACTTTTTGCTGACTGAAAATACATGCAAAGCTTTTTTTGTGATAGGGAAAATCTTAATAATGTGGAAAACCTCTAAGACACCGCTGCAAAAGTTTCAGGTTGTACAGGTTTTTATCAGTTTAGTAATTCAAAGTGAAATATTTGTTTACAGCAGGGACAGGAGCATTAGAATAGAATAGATTTTTATTGTCGCTGTGAAAACGGTGTTATAAACAAGTGAAATTTAGAGTAGGCTGCTCTCTCAGGCAGCATAGTACAAAACATAGAACAATAAAGAATAACTAAAAAATACAAATTTAAACTAAAACTAAAAATATATACAAGTAAATATAGTATATAGTTGTATATAATATTATAATATATATATATATATATATATATATATATATGTATAATCAATAGCAAAGAATCAGTGAGGTGTTAATGTGTTGGGATTCATCAGATACTGGGATGGAATTGCTGATGTACGTAGTTTTGACCCAGGAAGAAAACCTTGGTGGTTTTAATCATTGCTCTGAACCTGTCTCTCTCCAATGGATTGTTACTGTGACCTTAATGTTTCTCCAGTGCTCCAGGCTCCACTTGCTTTTCCTTTCCTATGCAGTGGCTTGAGAAAATGCAGTGACGTCTGAGCCTTCGGCTTCACCGTTTCACCTCCGCTGGTATTCCAACATGTGTTCTCTGCAGAGGTGATATAGCGACTCTGCAAACGTTGCAATGTAAAATTAATTGTCTTGTCTCTTAATTTTCTGGAACTGTATGTGCCCTTTTATAGTGTTAGTATTTACTGAAAACGATGATCTGAAAAAATGGCGGAAATCTGCAAAGGTTTAAGCTTGTCCACAGTACAGATCACATTAACGAGAATTACAAAATCAATACAACGTGTCAGTTGTATGGTCTTGGTGCCTCTAGTTGACGTACTCTCCATCGTCAACCCTTTTCTTACATAGCACAGCAGTGGTACTCTTATCTAATAAAAGCATAATGATGACAAGCCTCAAGTTCAGTGACAAGTCTGTATCAAATCGTCACCGATAGAGACAGCTTGTGCTTGAGGAGGTTTTTAGAAGTAATGAAGGCTCACTGGTTAAAGAAGCTAAACATGGAGGCAAAGTTCAGTGCTGGCTGGTTTGTTGCTGGTTCATCTCAGGGTTGCAGTAAATATTAACTCCCTTATCACAGGGCAGAGGACATGCTCATGCTCAGAGCCTGCATGAGAAACCAAAACTGGTGTGTTGTCTATTAAACGTATGTTTCCATTTGGCAGATGTGTTAGTGCTTCATCTTGCTTACATTTATGTGATTGTTGGAAGAGCCTGACCTGATTGTAAATGTCCTCGGGACGCTCTTGTGCCCTCCTGCGACCTGAACATGTAGCATGACAAACGAGGGTGACAGCTATGAGAAAGGCGGACTTGTCGGGTTCCATCAAAACCTTTAATGCACAATCAGTTAAAATACTTGCAGTGCAGTGATGTAGCAGGAAACTGTATCACCTAATATCCACATGGTTCCCACTGGGATTAATCTGCCCTTCAATCCTGGTGTAACTATCAGGGTGTGTTCCCGTCCGTTCCCCCTGTATTCAACACAAAGGACTCTCAAATCCTGGAAAAAATGTAAACATTTGCACCACTGGGCTGTAATAAAGAATGAACTGACATAACACACTGCGCATTATTAAGCTTCGAAAACATTACTGATACCTGCAGCTTAGAAGAGGTTGGGGAGGGGATGTAAGGCAAGGAAGTATAAACAACTGGTTTTGTATCTGTAGATATATTTGTTAGATGCCTTAACTTTTAGTTTTGTGTTGTTATAAATTAAGACGTGCAGAAATGTGTGAAATTCGAGTTTACCTAACACCACGTAGGAACGATTACGCCCATAAATCACCCAAAGCATTCATTTACTCACATCTAGAGGTAATTTAGAGCTCAGTCGCCTACTGAAATGTTTTTAGGGAGGTTGGTAGAAACCAGTGCAGACTTCAGTAGAACATGCCAGACTTCACACAGATCTGAACTGGAAGTGTGAATCATCCTATGCAGAACCAGCGTTATCAAAAACGTAAGATAGTGAATTACAAATGCGTGTGTCATATTTCAAATACAAAATGCAGAAAATTCAAAGCAGTTGTGACGGCGGCAGACGCCATCTTGTTGGCACGGCATGGAACACGCACTTCGAAGGTAGAGATGCTGACGTGGTGAGTTCCATTTGCTGGTATTTGAAAACCTAAACCCTCTGGTGGAAATTTAATTTCTCTTGATAGTCAATACAGAGTGGCTCCTACATATAACAAACATAATTTACGTGAAAGGAGAATTATTTTCAACATTTCTGAACTAATTACCATTTTGTATGTATATATTAAAGTTCTCATCTGTGCACAATATTTCCAAGTTGACTCACAGCTTTGAGATTATCCCAACCCTGGACACCACCTGTGTGGAGTTTGCATATTCTCCTCAGGCTTGTGTGGGTTTTTTACACGCACTTGCCTATTGGGTTAGCGCCATCAGTGTTTGAGTGTATATATAAGTAGGTTAGTGTGTGTGTGTGTGTGCGTGTGCGCGCGCGCGCGCCCTACGATGGATTGGTGCCCTGGGGTTGGCCTATGGTTGTTCCTAGGATAAGCAGATAAGTCAGTGAATGAATGAATGAATGAATGAATGAAGGTTTAGGCCAGGAAGGTCCATGGTAGTCAGCACCTGTTGATCTTCACAAAACCTACTTACGTTTTCTGCAATGTGTGTTGGCTTGTTATGTACGGTATTTTGCTATACACAAAGATCCAACAATTATGTTCTCAGACTTTGCCCCCATTGCAAAAGATATAATAATGTGCTCATGTTTGTATAGATTTTTAACTGATGAAGTTGCTGCATTTTTTAATTTAATTGGAAGATCATTGGAATCATGAGAGGACACAGCTGGCCTGCTTGCACCTCCACAGACCTAGCCCACTAGGATGGCAGAACGCCAAAATTTAAGTTAAGATAAAAAAACCCATTGAGATGTGAAACAGTAGGACCTGGACTCAATCCAGAAGGAAGGAGATGGATCCCAGAGGCAGGATGAGAACCAAGGAGGCTCAGCACTGGGTAGTGGCTTCTGGTGAGGTGTTGTTTGTCTGTATTGCACATTTATTCCTTGTGGCTTCCTGGGTCTGTGGTAGTATAGACAAACCAGGTATGCCCTTGTATGACTCTTAATAATGTGGGATGAGATTCAGCAAAAAAAAAAAAAACTTGGAGCACAGAACCTCAGCATGAACACATAAACAAATGAAGGCAGAGAAGAATCGAGCAGCGTTAACTCTCAAATGATTGTATGTAGTTTGATATCCTTAATTTATCGGTTTTTGTTATTTAACAGACCTTAGATCAACACTTGTTAGATGCTTTTGCAGAAAAAATATATTTCCTACCGTGTCCCTTTTGCTGCTATATTATGTTAAAGCGACAGATGAACTGTTAAAAGAAGAAATGCCAAACGCTGGCGTGCTAACATTTAAAGTGTTGAATCAAAAGGAGCCACAACAAAAACAGAACTCTAAGGGTTAATGGCCAACTCTGGCTTCTGTACAATAATTTGGACTTTTTGCATATTTACATAAGAAAACAATCATTGCATCCAGCGTTCAGCGTTTTGGTTAGTACATGTTACATGTTCCTCTGGAAGCACCTGATCTGCTTTTACGCAGTGTTTGACTAGTTAAAGCTGACTTTAATGGGACACTTGAAGGTAACTGAATCATCTCCTGTCTGTGCAGCCGCTTTAGGAAGGTCACAGTTCCTCTGTAAAGTTTTACATTTACCTAAAAAAAACATTTCTAAATTTCACAAGGTCTTTAGTAGAGACGGAGTCATTGTGTTTCATCTTATCTCCATACGTTGATTAACTGTGCACACACTGCAGGAATACATCACTTGCTCACTCACTAAATGCCATCAGCTGGTCAAAGTTCATTGGATTTGCGTATTTAAGATGTAAAGGTTTTCTACAGGCCCCGGGCTAGCCACAACCCTGTACAAGAGCTTCAAGCTTCTAGGATGCATCTTGCATTTTACTTGGTAGATAACAATGTAAAGGAATGAGAGGAATTAACAGCCACTCCTAGTGCAAACCATCCACACACACACATACACACACACACACACAGCTCTGAATGCTGCACTCCTCCTTATAGTGTGTATGAGCATTAGTTACAGTCCTTCAAACCATGAGTCACATGACTGCGCACACAAACTCAGTGTGGGCGTCGGCAAAAGCAGGAGTGGGTGGGCCTCCCTTATTCATTGAACAAGCCTGAATGGTTAGCTCGTGGTTGATCTGATCAGCTGCAACGTGGCTGTGGACTTTGATCAAAGAGCTTTAGAGAATAAAGGGAAGCTACACAGGCTGCAATACTGGGCAGGAAAGTTACTGTGCAGAAGAAAGTTCTCACATGGTCATGTAGCTCCTGCTTGGCCACAATGCTGAAGCAGCATCTGAGGGAACCAGTCCAGCCCTGCTCATTCTCCATCTCATCTCATTCCCTTCGGGCCTCCATCACAGCCTGATTGGATGTTCAAAGTTTGAGGAAGACAAGATTCTGATTGATGCTCAAGTGGTGCAGCAACCTAACATGCTAGCTCACAACAGCGGTTAGCCTGATCAGGACCTTCTGGCCACACGCCAGCTCGGGTGTCACATGCAGACACATGGCTGCGTCTCAGGGAAAGATGTTTCCCCAGAAACCTCTCCTTTCCCCCTGCATCTTCATAACACTTGTTCATACAGCCTATAAGCATGTAATAATGTTCCACCTGCGTATGGAATTATGGTATGCACCTTAACGTTTGCATTACGTTCTGTGAAACAGGATGTTTAGAGAAATGGCGTTGACCAGACATTACTCTAGTCACAATTTTTTAGGCCACTGTAATGCAAATATAAAAACTCAATGCAATTTCTACTTAAATGTTTTAGAGGTGCCACTAAAAACACAAGTGTAAAGCTACCAGAGTTTTATTCACAGAGCTATCTCTTTCAGTTTCTGGAAATTCACAATCCTAAGAGGTTAATAAGAAGTGTAAGATTAACACGTATGATGGACCTGATACTTAAAAAATGGATTGTTAGGCAGTATTACAAATGGCGTAACTGAGGATCAGTCAGACGAAACAAAAACTCAGCAAGTGAATGTGAACCAGTTTATATTGCTATAGGTTAGAGAGAATATACAGGTAGTGGGCGGATAAACAAAGGAATACTACTTACAATAGGACAGGCACATACAACGCCCAATGCCATTACAAATTACCATTACAAATAAACAGAGTAAAAGTATTCATACAAACAAGAGTCACTTACACAGAAAAGTTTCTTAACACTTAACACTCTCTAATCCAAACGTGAGCTAACGAGCAAGCGAGCACACAACCATTGAGGATAAACTCCTACGCTTAAACTTGAACTTCCACCTTTGCATATGCATCCTCCACAACGTCCAAAATTAAAAAACAGATTTATATTTCCTATTATTTTCTGCTATATTAAAAGACCTCAGCCGGTAAAGTGAACAGACGTTGAGCAGATGGACGTTAACTGGTGCATACCTGTATTCCAGATTTTCGCAGGTTTGATGTCCTGTAATTGCCATGTATGCCTGGGAGTAAAAAAAAAAAGCATAATAGATTCAATAATTTGCATGCAAAGTCATCTATAGGGTTTTAGAGGTGAGCCAGGTTGTCCTGGTGGTGTTTTCTGGGTGTCACAAAGACACACAACTGGCTGTGTGTAAGAGAGTGGAGGCTGGATGAGGGAGAGTCCCCAGCTGTTGCAACAGTGAGCCCTTCAGAGCCCTGAGTATGGTAAAGTAAAGTAAAGTTCCAGGATAGCATGTTTAGTGTTTCACATACTAAACCGTTACGATCGTGAGTCTTTTCTTTCTTGTGCTTTCTTGTGTGTGTTTTCTTTTGTTTCTTGTGTTGGTCGGTCATTGTCTCGTAGTTGTTCGATCATGACTGAAATCCACTGCGCTCTCATTCAGTGAGTTAATGTTTGTATCAATGGATCGTTTTCCGAATTCATTGTTTAACTCGAATGACTTGTTATCGAAAAAGCCAAAGCTTTATCAGTGATTTTAGATGGATTTAAGGAAGGCTCTAAACCTCTCTCTGTCCATTTTGCTTATGTACACTAATTTAATGTATACTCTGTGTTTACACTGGGCATTTCTACCTTTATATTTGACTAAATAAAACAACTTTAATTTAAATCATAACTAGAACATCCAGGCTACCCTGTGGGTGGAAATTCGTTTTCATGTCTTGATCCTCACCATTGTTGCCTTAAGCTTGCTCATGTGGGTCAGTGTGTGTGTCTGTGTGTGTATATATGTGTGTATATATGTGTGTGTGTATATGTGTGTGTGTGTGTGTGTGTGTCTGTGTGTGTGTGTGTCTGTGTGTCTGTGTGTCTGTATATATGTGTGTATATATGTGTGTGTGTGTCTGTGTGTGTCTGTGTCTGTGTGTGTGTCTGTGTGTATATATATGTATATGTATATGTGTGTGTATATGTATATATCTCTCCATATATTCCTCTTTGTGCATTATTTGGATTGATACGTCTGTGAAAGCGCTGAACAAAGAAGATGATAAAATTTGCCATATGAGACTGATAAAGTACTGCTGATAAAACGTAGGGGATATTCCAAAATTAAATATTTCCTAATTTTTGTCAGCAGTATAGATGCCAAGAGTAAGACGTTTTTGGTGGTCTATAAATCACACTAGTCATCAGTTACAGGGAGGTATAGAGATCTGCTAGCTGGGCCAAAGGAAATGTTATGAATGGCACTGAATGTAATGTTCCTCTTCCTTGTTTGTATGGAAGTCAGTTATGAAATGGTTTAAGGCTTCACCATGACATTGTGGCTGGAAAGCAAGGAAAAAGCAGTATTAGGGCAACTGAAATCCATTGGTGCTGCCATGTGTATATGACAATGATTGGTCTGTAAGTACACTGCTCACAAAAAATATTTCAAAATGAATATGAAGCGATTAAAACAGAAGCATTTTATTTTATTAAACAAGATCATCAGAAAAGCAAATGAAAAGTCAAAGAAAGCTGTTTAATTACGTAAATTAAATGCAAACTCAATTATTAAACTAGATAAGAGTGCCCCACGTTAACTGTTCAGGAGGGTGTATGATCACCCAAGATTGCCAAAACACACTGACAGTGATAGAGCATGGACAGAATCAGATTGTCCAGCAGTTCTTGGTGGATCATCTTCATATTCCTTTTAAAATATAATAATTATTTCGCAGTATAGTAGTTTAAAGCAATTATTTAAATGCAATAATTGAAACATAGTCTCTCCAGGAGGGGGCGATATAGACTCTTTTCACTTTCATACCTTACTAAGGCAAAAAAAGTGTTCCTTTATTTTGATTGTCAGCAGGGCTTGCAGTAAGTGGGTCGTTGTGATGTTATGCTCAGTTTGCTGATTTATAGAAAAAAACAATGTCAAACATTGAAAACGCAACTGTCTGGAGAAAACTGTGGGGTTTTTTTTTCGTGTTTTACTGTAGTTGCAGACCCACTTTTATTGAAAGTAGGAAGTAAATTAATGAGATAATATTAAACAAAAGACAACTAACATGTTGGCCAATTTTTGACACTTAGTAGGAGAAAGTATACAATTATAAAAAAAATAGTGCTCTTTCTCTATGTAAAACCCTCCTGAATATGGTTTGTTATTTTTTTTTACTATACATTTACCTGCATTGCATCTCACTAAACATCTCACACAATCTGCTAGGAATCAAAGCCCTGTGAATATCTGAAAATAATGCCAGAGAAAGATCAAAGGAAAATAGAGAGATGATTTGATCAGTGTTGCAGTTCAACTGAAGCTCAGTCTGTGTGCTTAATCAGCAGTGGGATCGTAACAATGTTGTTATCGGCCGTAAGTTACAGCATGACAATGTAAATAACTTTATGCTGTGGGTTCCAAGAGGACCTGTCAGGACTATAACAGACATGTTGGTACAAAGAGGCAACTCCGAAGGACAAGCAGCAGCTCAGGGAAAGGGAATTTGGACATTTGGGGGAACTAAGAGTGTCGCGTCTTCCTTAAATACTAGATCAGTAGCATGTTCCTACACAATTTACTTGAGCTAAACTAGTTATTCTACTAGAATAATCATTCTATTAATTAACATACGTTTGGACACAACTGCTTTTCCTACATATTTCTTTACTTCAGGTATCTGCACGGCTCACAAAAATAGGGGATATTTTGTTTCGTTTTGAAATATCCCCCATTTGTGAGCAAAGTATTTACCTCACTGTTGCCAAAAAAGGATGCTGAGGCAAAAAAGTAGTACAAATAAACTATTTGATGATACGGTGAGTTTGCTGCCAAAGATGTAATCTGTGATGCTGTTAACTGGCAATCTTATAGGCTAATGATTGTAATATGTTTGTGATCTACAGCAGAGGCAGCACATGGTTTTATTTTCATGGGGTGATCTTCATAAGAGCCATTTTCATTCTAGTGTTTCATGGTTTTGCCCAGGGCACTTTATAGGAAACTTTATAATTTTGGCTTTTTTCTATAACAATTGCACCATCATTTCTTCAAGTAAGTATAGACTGTTAGATATAGATTAGATGTTATCTATATTATGATGTTTATATATATATATATATATATCTATATATATATATAT
>JAUZST010002263.1:0-18212 GCA_034779995.1 Parotocinclus haroldoi | reverse complement strand
AGAGAGAGAGACAGAGAGAGAGACAGAGAGAGAGACAGAGAGAGAGACAGAGAGAGAGACAGAGAGAGAGAGAGACTGAGAGACTGATAACATGTAAAAATGTTTTACCTTGTGGGGAAATTGCCTTTTAGCAAACAGTGCTTTGGAATATTGAGGTTAGGGTTCGGTGTAGCATTTATAAGCTACAGTAATCATTATGTCTATGAAATATGTGTACACAGGTATACCAAGACTGTATGCATAACCTCTATCTGTGATCGTCTTTTGGTGCACTGGCACGCTTATCTGCCTGTCTGTGATTTAATTGGTTCACCCAGGTTGGGGTTTTA
This sequence comes from Parotocinclus haroldoi, assembly GCA_034779995.1. Classification (NCBI taxonomy): domain Eukaryota; kingdom Metazoa; phylum Chordata; class Actinopteri; order Siluriformes; family Loricariidae; genus Parotocinclus; species Parotocinclus haroldoi. The sequence continues at coordinate 17,883 of JAUZST010002263.1, read as the reverse complement.
TGTACTACTTTTAGAAACAAATTGCATATTTCATATATATATTATTTAATGTTTTTCTCTTATTTTGTGATCAAACCTGTGACGGTTGTTTTAATGTTTGTGAGTAGATAAAGGAGCAAACCGTCATCTCCTTAATGTGAAAAGTAAGGAAACTGAAAAAGACTTGAAATAGTTCACCTAGAGATTGCACCTTTGGTCCTCTCAGTAAGGGGGCAGTAAAAGACAGCATGCTATGGCATTCTTGTGAGTGTTGTGTGTTCATATCCAGTTATTTCACCAGAAGAAACCTGAGTAGGTTGTTTAGAAGTTTCATTAATATGTATATCTTTCAGATTTAGAAATACTTTTGCAGTTGTTCCTGCACAATGGAGTTACATAAGATACTTAAAGCCATAAAATACTGAATTCAGTCATTCGTTATCTTCCACTTAATCCACGCGGGGGTCGCCGGTTAACCAGCGGCCATCCGGTAACTCTGGGCGCCAGGGCAGGAACAACCCTAGATGGGACGTCAATCCATTGTAGGTAGGCACACACACACAGTCATGCAGTCAAGTTACACACTAAGGGCCAATTTAGAGACCCCAAAGAAGGAAACCGGAGTACCTGGAGTAAACCCACTCAGACACGGGGTTAACATGCAGACTCCGAACAGAAAGGACTCAGGCCGCTCCACCCTGGGATTAAACCCCCGGGACCTTCTTGCTGTGAGGCAGCGGTGTGCCCCCGCCCCTCCACCCCTCCCATTTAGACTCGTTGATTAATTGGGTTCTCTTTTTACATCCGATTATGTTTAGGTCACATTTATGCATAAATGGACAAAAAAAAAAAAAGTGTCCACAAACTTTCATGCACAGCCGTACATGCAGTGTGAAGAGGGAATCTCTTTAAGTCTGCCTTCTTCAGGAAATCACAGTATTTTATAGAAGATGATAACCTTTCTCTTCCACCTTCCATACAAGACAGTTTTCTCCCATTGCTGATGAGACTATTGTGACATTTAAAGTAAAATGTCAGCGGAACAGGAATTTAATATAACTGGCTCTTTTTTGTTATGACTCAATCAAACTTCATTTTGCCCTGCGAACTGACATGATACAAATATCAGTTGCTCTGAATGTCTTAATGTCTCATTCTGTTCCAGTGGATAAAGAATAAGACATGGTAGCCGGGCAGTTGAGGAACTCGACTGTGGAGCAGTTGGTCCAGGGTTAAAATATGACGTCTACAAAAGTAGTACAGTTGGGTCCCTGAGCAAGGCCCCTAACCCACAATTGCTTGGATTGTAAGACTGTATCAATTGTAAGTCACTCTGGATAAGGGCGTCTGCTAATTGATGGAAATATAAGACAATTGCAGTGTGAGCAGTTATTTACATCTTGAAGTGTGTGTGTGTGTGTGTGTGTGTGTGTGTGTGTGTGTGTGTGTGTGTGTGTGTGGACGGACAGACGGACAGCAACCTATGTTTTATTAAGTGTAGTGGAATTATAATAGGAATACAAAACTGCAAAAACCTAGTATAAGAGACCTGCAGACACGCGTGCTTCAAGTTTTCTGAAAGATATGAATAGTATTTATTGTATTGTACGTAACTGAATGATTTCAATTTATGTTGAAATTAATATTATTATTTAAAATATGCAAAGTGTCTAAACTATTGTGTGTGGCTATGGTAATGTCTGTTCGATGTCCTGTTTCACAGAACATCACACGGACGTGTGACAGTGCATACCTGTACTATGCTCATGCATAGCTAATGGAAATGTTTATTACTATATAACTTATATCAGGCGAATTTTGATCAGTTTGGCCCCATACGGCTTTACTCCTGACCACCCTTGGTCTGTATTTTCACAGTCTCAGAACACGATACATTTGCATTGAAAAGGAATATCAAGCATAATATAGTGCTTTTTTTTAATTTTTATCGTCGTCTTGATGGAAGCTCTCTCATGGAGGTAGCTAGAGGTTGGGTGTATTGACTTTGTGCTAGTGCTCATAACGAGAGGTCTAGGGAAGTGAACAGTGAAATGGCAGAGCCCCACAGAGGAATCGTGTTTTTGAACGGCTAAACTGGAGGTCTGGCAAGACCTCTGCGTTGGCATTAGTTTCTTTTTTTCTCCTGGGCTGTGGTGCCCTCTGACCCTGAAAGCTTCATTACAGCTGAGTGCGGGTGTTCATGGTTGCCTGCCGGTCAGGCCTGGGCAGCCAAATCCCTGTAGCCCTCTGGTCAAACACATATATTACACTCTGTAATAACACTGGCCAACCCGACTGACCTCTGCTTACTTCATAAAGCATTGCTCACAGCCTGGTGTGTGGGCTAGAGCCTGTTTGAGTTTCTGTATTGGAGGCTTTAAGTTGAGATGCTGCGCTGAATATTAGACGACTTTTCCCTTTTCTTCTGTGTTAAACCTGATCAAAACATCGAGGACTGTGACTTTGGTTATACACGCTTTACGATGTGCAGCCTAAGAGGCATGTCACTTTCTCATGAATTCACTGCCTGCGTTTCACCAATTTGATCATGGAGCAGCAAATGCTTCTGTCATGTTTAGTACTGTATAAACGTCACATTACATTCGGCTAATTCTTTGAGTTTTAGTGGTCACTGCGCTTTAGTTCCATAATTACACACTGTAGTCGATATGTTTCTCTATATGCAGTACTTCGTTAACCTCTTTTGTTCTCTGTTAGTCAGGACTCTCATAGGATCACCACAGTTTCACAGTGCCTGTTTCAGTAGGGGCACTGTTAGTGTTGAGCTGGTATTATTGGATCACACAGCAGTGCTGCTGGAGTTTTAAAACACAGGTCACTCACTGTGCACTTTTACTACAGACATTCACATTCATGCCCAATTTGAGTCAGTCATTGTCTAATCCTTCAGTGCACACAGGATGCTGCCTAAACGCTGCTGGTGGGCAGACGTTTTTGTCTGGTGAGCTATTTTAGTCCAGCAGTGACCGTGTTTAAAACTCAAGGAGCGTTGCTGTGTCCGATCCAATCATATCAAATCAACCCCCAAACCCACCACCAACATGTCCATCAGTGTCACTGCAGATGATGATGCTGATACTGATCCACCACCCTAATAGTACCTCATCTCTGGTGGTCCTGTGGGAGCCCTGAAAATAAGAGAAAAGAGTAGTGGTGGAGTAAAACAGTAAGTAGAGAAACAAACGGACTACACTCTGTAATCATAGAACTATAAAGTGCAGTGATGACTTAAACTTAGGAATAAAGAATAAATAGAAACTAAAACAGCATTCTGGGGCTGATATCAAATAAGGAAGATCTAGAACGAGCACCTTTAGCCTCTGGTTCATATCGTGATAGTTTTCTGCCTGCATGCACACAAGTATGCACCCTGTCTGAGCTTCTACAGCCACTCTGTGTGTCTGCTCTGGGATTTGGCATTGTAAAACATGGGATTTCTAGCACAATGGCCGGTTTGCTCATCTTCTGCAGCTTGTTCGCTTGGAGAACGCCCTTAAATCTACACATGTCCAGCTTCAATCGACATTGGCTTTGATCACCCTGGACTGCTGCTCATCAGCCTGGCATTGGGCTTAGAGCTGACAGTGGCATCACACTGAAGGCCAGGGTGAACTGATTTTTACAGCACGCAATGTTATTAAGTACAGATACAAAACAGATGAAAGGGCAAAGAGAAATACTGTCCATTTCTGGGTGGTTGATGCTGAGCATTTAGTGTGGCATCTAAGGAATGTCTCCCTCTCCCCCGTTGTTCCGCACTCTCTTTCATGCTGACGCACTTCTGTGTGCTGCTCTGGGTGTTGTGCTTTGCTCACAGAAGTGACAAACCCAAACTAAACGATGGGGTTAAATACTTTCTCAAGAGACTCTGACTTCTGAATCACTATGTGTCTAACCCTTTTCTTTGTTTTATTTTATTTAGTGACTTTAAGAAAGAGAAAGTTACTGCCATATTGCACCTATTAATTTTCAAACCTGACTTCAGCCAAACACAGCAGGATCTAGCAGTGTGTTGCAGTTAAGTAAGGAGAGCCCGCACCTATTGAACAAATTGTTACAGCGGTACGCAAAGCAAATAATATTGATCATTTTATTATACCAACTCGAGCTCTGGGCTACAGTATGAGATAAGTGTATGGAATGAACTCTTAGGCAACATATCAGATGTGGGAGAAATGTGGGGCAGATGTGGCTGGATGACTGGATGGGAGTATGCTCTTAAACAACAAGGCTTGTGGGAGCTCCCACTTAACAGTCAGGAGTACCTACTAATAGTGGACCGAGAGGGAACAAACCATAGCTGGCAGCAAGGTGTTGGCACCTAAGACTCAACAATTGCTCTTATTCCATCTGGTCTGAATGGACAAAAGAGCTACAGAAATGTTTAATGCTTGTTATGGTAGAGCTTTGTCACAGTACATAGGACTATGCAGTTGCAGGCTGTTGTGTGGCCACCACTTTAAATCCTGTCTACTGAGAAAGTCAACACAGGGGGCCAGAACTGGATTTGGAGCAACGGAAGAAGGTCCAGGTACTAAGTGATTTCAAGCCAGCATGGGCACCAGATGGAGTGGTGACGTCCTGGTGGGAAACCCTGGATCTGGGCATTGATGTACATACTTTGAAGGGGATCCCCCTTTTAACCACTTCCCAAATGATTTTAGTGTTTTGATTCAAAGCTTTCTCTTTCCATGCATACAGTCAAACCCCTATAACTGATTCACGGATATTTTTCGTCACCCCATTAGCACGTTCTCTTCACTGGCTCCATGTAGCTTCGTGTTTAGAACCCTGATGCTCACCTACAAGGCCAAACAACAAACCAGCTTCTTCATACCGAACGGTTCTTACCAACCCCTGCTCTGTTCCTCTTTCCATTCGTTATGGCTTTTGGTTTGGAAGGCTGGCTTGACGAGACCCATCACTCAAGATTAATGGAGGATCAAGACTCTACTCTGTACTGTAATCTAGGTTTTTTACTGTTGTTTTACTGTTTTCAGACCGCAACGAAAGACTCCTGTTTTCACTCGACACTGAAGTCTAAAACTTTACATACTCACAAAATAAATAAGCAATAGCCCAAGAACCTGGATGGATGTCTGCTGTAAATGTAAACGTGTTCCATCTCTTTCAGGTTAAGAGAAACATCTCAGACCTGACAAACATCCCAGTGCGTCACCAGCAGTGGGATGGCTGGCCTGCGTCAGCCTCAGACGACTCTGTAAGTCATTTTGTTTTACGTTCTGTGAAGTAGCATCCACATGTTATAAGAGTTCCATCTTATTTAAGTAGTACTGGAGAAAATGTACAAAGAAAAATGAAATTAATAAGCATTCTGAGTCTGTTGGCTTTTTCTTTTACTTCGGTCGTCTTCTAAGGAGAGACTAATTAAGATGTCACAGATCTGCTGCCCTCTTGTTCTCTTGCTGTGGACATATAAGCTCATGGAGTGGAGTGTCAGTGACCTTTCCCACCCTGAGCTCTGCTCCCTGCCTGTCATTTCATGCACAATCCCATAGATCTGAAGAGGCCTTAACACTAAACTGAGGAACCAGGACAATCGGCCACATAAATCCTTGGGAAAGTTTTGCCCATTAATAGTGCAAACTGCCATTGTATATGCTTAATCAGTAGCGCTTGTAATGATTAAAAGAGAACTGGTTGTATTTCAGAGCATTATAACTTAATGCTGAATAAAATAAAAAAATAATGTGACACCTCTTTTGAGTTTGAACATTTAGGAAGTTGGAATAACCTTCAAACTAGTGCTAAGACGCACAACCTCAAATAAATGTAAGTTTATCACGATTAATGAATGAGTAGTTTGATATTGGTTCTTTATTTGCCCTTGGTCTTTGCCCTCAGAGTTCCTTGATATGGTTTGTATTGTAAATATCGTCAACTATTAAAGCTGGGTTATTATTTGTAACAAAAGAGTGCGTGTTGTTGGGGTTTTAAATGGAGAAGGAAGCACACACCAATTACCTATTTATGGACATTTATTAAGTTTGACCAATTGAAATCATAGCACAGTTCATTTTAAACGACAGTCTCCAAAAAAATAATTGTAGTTTTTATGTAATATGTTCCCTAAAAATAGACAATAATGACTTGAATTTATTATTATTATTATTATTATTATTATTATTAATGCCACATGAAAAGTAGAAGATAAGTATTTAAAATATTGCTGTATGGAAATGTTTAGAGGTAATTTAGAGCTCAATTGTACTAGGGTCATTTAATAAGTAATGGCTCACATAAAAAAAGGCGCATATACATATATATACATATACACACACACACACACTCTCACACACACACACACACACACACACACACACACAGAGAGATAATCGTCCTTTTAGGTGCTTCAAATCTGATGTTTCTTCTGCACGCCTGTGAATTTTCTAACATTTCCGGCAGATCACAGAGTCGTAGCAAAGCGTCAAAATGGCGTCTACATTCGACTCGCGTTACAAGCAGCGCGCTGTTAATGAATTCTCGTTTGCGGAAAAAGAAACCGTGGTGAACATCCATAAACGTTTGTGTGCAGTGTGTGGTTATGATACAGTTGGTAGAAGTCCTGTTGGTGGAAGGGTAAAGAAAGTTAAAACGTTAAATGCAGAAACAGAGCTCCTTTATCAGTCACACTCAGGACATTCCCGGCAGGGAACACATGCTCTCCAACGCATCATAGAACGAGATAGAGACCATGTAGAAAAATAGGACATGTACTAGAAATGTTCATTTATATTGTCTCTAAATTCTGACTCTTAAATGAAAAAAAAGTGGGGCGTTGCTTGTTGAACGACCCTCTAGCTATAGCAGCCACATGCTTCATTACAGTAGTACAGTATCCATTATATTACATTTTTCTTTTGTGCAAGCTGCTCGGCATTTAAGTTCTTCTCCATGTTGCTTCCATGTCACTGACTGGACGTGGTACATCGTAGCTTGTTTCTGTAAGGTAGTACTGAAAACATCAATAGAATGAAAAATGAAATGGAAATGGAAATGATTGGTACGAGAAGATTACAGCAGTTAAAGGTTCTGAATTTTCCATTTTAGAACTGCCCAGCCTTAGCAGAACCCTATTTTTTGCAAATATATAAAATGAGTAAAATTAGCAAAGTATCACAATTTTTAAAAATCATTATAAAAAATCCCCAAATTTCCGTTAGCACTATATTAGATGTCAACATTCTTCTGGTCGTCCTTCAAACCTTCTGAGTGTGACATTTTTTTTTTTAGAAATATAAAAACGTTTACTGCACTAACATTAGCTGCGTTGCTGTTTTTCGTTTTTATTCTTTTGAACACAGGAATGTGTTTCAATGTGGAGTAATGTGACCTTGCAGTTCTTAGTCCAAAGGCCTTTTGACAAACGGTTTGTGTATCTTCAGTGCTTGTTCCTCTGGTTAATATGCATTGCCCGTTTCATGCATTGTCGAGGCCTGTGCAAAAAGGTCATCTCTTAGCAAAAAGCACAACAGGAATGAGGTCATTTGGTCTACACCCTCTTACCACAGATGCTGCCCACTTCAACCTGGCCACTTCAAGAGCTGAAGTGCACTCAGTCAAGGCCTCAAGCCACAAGCTTGGCTCTGGTGAAGTGGCCTACCACTCATGAATACACTTTAGACCACATTAAACCATGAATTCCTGCCATGTTTAGTGAGCAGTTGTGTGTGACAGGCACGTGCTTGGCCGCGTAACTAGCCTACCTTGCCCAAGCTGACTGGCTGGAGGAAGATATTAAAAAAAAATTGGCCCTTAATAATGGCTGAGGCTCTTATTAAAATAGCTGGCTGTGTATTAAAGTGAAAAGCTCCTCTGTGGCAAACAGGCTGTTTCTGTGCATATCTCATTAACCTCGTCTCATCTCCCAGGATTTGTACCAATACTCAGCACAGCCAGGGCTTAGAAATACATTTAGCAGGAGTCTGAGTCGATGGCTGCTTTATGAATCATTGCTTCTCTTGTTGATCGTCTTTGCGTTTCCTTCTTTATCGTATGCGAAGCAAATGGAATGACGTTGAGTCACTGTTCAGTTTCTGTTGTTTAAGGTCAGTACGCCTAGGAAATGAGGCACGGCTTTTGATCTGCGAATTAGAAAATTAATTCAGTGCCAGTAGTTCTTCTTCCTGGTCAGCTTAGATAATTACAGCCACTCATTATTAACTGTTAAGCCGTTTGGGTTAGGGGGAAAGAAAAAAAAAAACCCGGCATGCTTGCACAGCTCTGATGGCTTGGTGAATGGACTGTTGTGTGGAACAGTAGTGTCAGAGATCCTGGGCGTGGCCTGCACCATGAAGGTCTAGTGGTGCATTTACTGAGGATGTACTCTTAGTGTCCTAAGCCTGGATTAATGTGCCAAATCTAATATGTGGTAATCTGCTGTTCCGACCCCTAACGAGAACAACCGAGAAAGGATTACTATCTGCCTATTTATCTGTCTGTATGTCTGTCTGCATCTATAGTATTGGGGCACCCCTCGTAATCATTGAATACAGTTATTTCATTCATTCATTGACCAGCCATGCTGCAAATGCTCATTCTCTCATCTCCACATACAAATAGTGCATGTTTTCATTCAAATGTTCTATTATATAATGTTAATTGTTTATTACCCAAATGAGTCTGGTTCCTCTCAAGGTTTCTTCCTCTTAATCTCAGGGAGTTTTTCCTTCCGGCTGTCGCCATTTGGCCTTCTCATTAGAGACAATAGAATCCAATTTGGCACAATGTTTATGTATCGATTTACAGCTGCTTTGTGACAATTGTAAAAAGCACTATAGAAATAGAATAGAATTGAATTCATTCCCAGTGTCACAGGTATATAAAATCAAGCATCAGTCTAGCCATGCGGCTTTCCTTTACAAACATTTGCGAAAGAACGGGGTAGTAATAGGATGCAACAGTTCCAAGTCAGTTTGTGCAATGTCTTCCCTCCTAGATATTTCAGGACCAGGTCTCTGGTGCACCTTAAACGTATTCTGTAGAGTTGCTGATCATGCTTCTCTATCTGATAGACTGATGGGTGAGCGATTGTTTGGCGAATGCCAGAAAAATGTTACCTGCCTTACTGCTGTGTGCCAGCTGTGTAGTTAGATCAAGGGTGGATAATATTATGAGCATGGGTTTAGAATGACATGCCGTAAAGGCTCCTACAGATGTAATTTGTAGGTGTCCCAGTACTTTTGCCCATATAGTCTATATAGTTCCCATATAGTATTAATATGTTAAAACTTTATATGCACTCATCGATCAGCTTATTTGATTACTCCTTGTTCTACACTGTCTATTACGTTTATGGAACCAGCATATTGAATTAACTTTTTTTTTTAATTGATCTATCAGGCTCGAAAAGTAGATTTGTGTTAGCTGCCTAAAGTAAATTAGTGGTATGTCGGCTTTTACTTTGATGAGCTTGTACACTCCCCTCAGCGTATGCAGTATCTACTGTTTCTACTGCAACAGGTTTAGCGAAAAATATTACCAAGCATGTTATCCTTGTTGGATAAACTGCTGTCATTTTCAGAGTATATGTAATAAAAAAATAGCGCCCAAGTGCAATTGAAGTTAAAACTGCAGTTTTCTAGGATCGTCTCTCTAAGAGCTTAACCTGGTTTGTCTAGCTCTCCTTGCTCACTGTCAGACAGAAAGCTGTGGGAATGATTGACAGCCACTGCAACGTCCTTATTAGAGTACTTTCCCCTATAATTGCTGACATTTATCCAGTGTTTCATGGTGTTTGCTAATGTATTACTGCGGCTGCTCTCTGAGGGGTTATGTACTTCTCTTCTCTTATGGGCTCATCACCTCATGGACTTGAGTAGAAGGCTTATTGGGCCTGCTGGTTGCCCTAGCGACAGGGCTCTGCTCTAAGCTGTCCAGAGCCCTTGGTTGAGATTGCTGTCTGCCGATAGATGCACACTTCTACACACACATCCTCGTGGTACCAAACGACCAAACCTGCCACTTTGCGATCTTGGAACACTTTTTACACGTCCTTCTGCATGCGCTAATGCCAAAGGGCAAGGTACAGGTTGACGTGCATGCCAGCCCTCATTATAGTTCTGATCTGTGCTCTGAATGGCCAGTTTGCTGGGTTGACCTGGTACTGAAACAGACTTGCATTACCAATTTACAGAGAAGGATGGGGCGTTGCATATAGTTCCTTGTAGTTCTATTACTTCGTCATATAATTAAACAACCAGGCGTGTGATTACATGCGCCTAATAAACTGATAACTACAGAAACTCTGATTGATTTTTTTTTCAATAATCAGATCAGTTTACGTGCACTTGGATAATCGGATCTTGGGGAAACCTCCAGGTTTACATGGCTCAGGCAATAAACTGATTTCCACTTTGCAGCCAGCCAACAATCTCACAGAAGGATGTGTATCCTTCAAAGTTTATTAGTTAAATAGTTCATTTCATTGCTAACATGCTGCGTTTCAGTCCACCCCAAATGTGTTTAATAGCCATTTTTCTATATTTAGTTCCAGGGCTGTCAGATCCCCATGAGAGAAAAGAAAACAAGATGTATGGTGTATGGAAACAAGCTAAAAACAAGGATCACCTCTTAGAATAAGCAGACCTTGTTTCTTTCTGCTCGCCACATGCACGTACTGAGAAACCGATCTGGGAAATCTGACTGCTGAGCTAAAATTTAGCTGTCTATATTGGATTTCTTAATCTGATTTCTAGGCCTTAATCTGATCGGAGAAATTGCTGTTTACATGAGAAGTTGTATAAGCAGAAAACTACAGAACCTGGTTATGATCAGACTATTACGCGCATGTTAAACGCAGTCCATGTTTCGATCCGGATCTGCGCTTGACACAGTTTCGGTCACAGTTTAGCTGTTTTGAGTAACTTGTATAACGTTAACCCAAAATGGAATAGGTTTTGTTCTAGCTTGATTTGTTCTCTGATTAAATAATAGATTTCTATGGTCATTACTCGTAATTTAAAGGAAAGGGTGTTTGTGGTTTGGCTTTATCCTTTGTTTCATTTTTTTCGTTGCTGTTGTTGTCCTCTGTGAAGAGAAGTGTTAGGGGAGCTCAGTAACCTCCAAGTGAAGCAGTGTGCAGCAGTTATCCCCCCATCACTGCCACACAGAGTGAGAGTGAGAGTGAGAGTGAGAGTGAGAGAGAGAGAGAGAGTGAGAGAGAGAGAGTGAGAGAGAGAGTGAGAGAGAGAGTGAGAGAGAGAGATAACTATAGTGATAATAGTATGCTGTAGTCTAAGGGGAGGATCAGTTATGCTAATTCATCTCAAAGCAATCTTTATATCACCATTTTCATAGATCCAGTTTATTCTAGGCCAGTTCAAACATCTTGAGTATTACATCATTAACTTATGAATAAGCCATAAAATGTGTGTGTACATGTAAAGGCTTATTTAATCTGTTATTTTTTGCATATGAAACTACTTCAGGTAGGTAGGTCGAGACACATTGTAACCACATTAAACAAGGAAAAATGCCTCTCATCAAGATACACCTGAGTAGCAAAGCTCACCCAATATAACATTACACAGGTGATCCATGACTGTCAAAACAATTTGGGAAGACACGTAAAGCTGTTGACCACAAAAAAAAATAAACTGCCTAAACTGTCTAAAATAAACTGCAGCATGATCAGCTTCCATCAGTCTCCACATCACTCTGAGGTTCATCCGTGAAAAACAATCAGTGCTTCTGCTGTATTAAATCCTTTTTAGCCTTCTTATTCTAAACCTTAACATTCCAAATTGGCAGTTCCTCTTAGTTGAAGTAAAACGCTTGATGCAGCAACAATCTCTTGAAAATAAAAATAACACAGGAATATGGTGGTTGGTTGAGTGTTATGATCTGTAAATGCACATGGTTTCAATCCTGCCAAGAACAACTGGCTAAAACATGCATGAAATGAGTGAAACACGGTCTTTGACTGCTAACCTAAATCAAACACAAAATGATTTATTGTTATATGCACAGTTAAAACAGGTTTCAATGCATAATTAAAATCTTAGTTTGCCTTTTACTCTGAATGGTAAACAAAAGATAAAATACTTGATGAGTGGCAGTTCTCTGAATCACATGCCTTGTTGATGCATAGCAGCATCTCTGATTGCACAAGTCAAGATTTGAAGCAGATGGGCTAAGACAGCATATTTTCATGGCACAATGTGTGGCCTGAGCATGTCCATCCCTTCATGACCACAGTGTACTAATCTTCTGATAGATATATCTAGCAGAATACACTGTCCTGTCAAAAGGCTCAAATCATTTCAAAATCTGGTTTCGTTGACAGTCCTAAAATGTCAAGTGAAAAGCAATTCAATTTTTTCCATTTTGCGAGTGCAGCAATTCCAGACTTGCCAGAATCCGAAAGAAAAGCAAGCAACCATAAACATGGTAACAAGGCCTAAAAAATAAAATAAATAAAAATAGAACAAAACAGCCAATTTGCTACCAATGTAAGTGGCCACTTGATCACTTAAATAAAATGATAGTGTTTTTTTTGTCCAAAACAAACTTGCAGGAATATTAGAGATAGGAGCAGGACCAGTTAGCAAGCTCAAATCAGCAAGTACACTTTCTTAGCAACACTGTGTGCATGTGCCCAATGAGAAATTCGACTGAAATTAGTGAAAAGTACACTCATCTCATTGGTTTTGTCAGTGTTCAGAAATAACCATGTAAACATACATGACACATCAATCCTTTATGCATCTTTGTCATAGAGGAAAGGTGTTGTCTTGTGAGGTGTTAAATATAGAGCATGGGGCTGAGGATACATCCTTGGGGGGGTACCAGGGTTCATCATCAGTGTCTAGTGTTGATAGATTGTAATCCTCCATTAAGAAAATCTAAGTTTGAGGTATAGTCCAAGGCTGTACACTTTTGTGAGTTTGTAGGGCAGGGTCATATAAAAGGCTGAGCTGCAATATATGAAGAGCATTCTGATGTAAGAGTCTTTGTTTTCAAGTGTGAGACAGGATTATGGGCAGAGCTGCAAAGATAGTGTACTCAGTGACATCGTTTAGGCAGTATGCATACTCCAGTGACTTGGGTATATTATCCTGGATGTGAGCCAGAACCACTCTTTCAAAGTACATCATTATGATTTGGAAAGTGTGTGACTGGTCTGTAGTTATTCAGCCAAAGGACAGAGTTCCTTTTCGGGACTGGTGATTTTAAGCAGGACATCAGTCACTTCAGTGTGACAGATCTTGAGGGTCCATCTGGATGCTATCTGGGCCTGACTCCTTGCAGGGGTTTATTCTCCACAGGGCTTCTGTGTATGTATGAAGTTTCTGAGTATGTTCTGAGTGTACGAGACTCCTCTGTATTTAAATTTTGAAAGCAGAAACAACATTTGTTGAGCTGCGCTAGATTAGATTAGCTGGTATAGTCCGGGATCCGCAAAACATTTCCCTGTTATCAGCAGTACATTAGTGGCACTCCCGTTTTTGTTTGTAATTAAACTTATTTGTTTTCTGTAGTTTGTACTTTGCCATTTAATACTCCACCTGTTCTAATTGCAAAGCAGCAAAGACATTAAGCAACATATTTGGTTGTTCATCAAGGGGTTTTCTGACTTGTCTGATGGGTGCTATAATATCAGTTCTGGTACAGATGTAGCCAGTCATAAGGCCTCCATTCTTCCATTTTTTCAATAACCATAATAGAAATTATAAATTATTTGTATTTTATAATCACACATTAGAATCAAGACATGTTAGCTGGTATATAGTTGCATCAAACTGAGGACATTTTAGACAAGATTTTTTGTCAAAGCTTACAAGTGTAACGATAGAAATGAAGGTTACAGGAATGGCAGTTCAGTTATATAGCCATCCAAGCTGAATAATTGCTTCGTTGCCGATATAGAATTGTGTGGGTGTTTGCTGCCAGTAATAAAAGTAATTAGCCAGTCAATCCACCGTTACATTTGAGTCTATAAATAAATCACATTTTTTAAAAGGACCCTTTTAAAGGACCCTCTATTTTAATGTAATGTATGTAATGTAATTATACAAAATAAATAAAAATTAAGGCATTTTATAATATACAACAAATAAAATAAATATTTACCTTTGCCAAGGACACAATTTGCTTATAGATTAGAGACTATTGATAAGGCTTGTCTTTTTTGTCCAAATTAATTTCTGGGGAGATCAACAACATAAACTTGATTACATTTTAAACTATTATTTTTCTCTTAAGGATTTATTTTCTTAAAACTCCACAAATAATCTTTATTTAGGCAGGGGACCCACTGTTTCAATTAACATTCATCTGCTTCTCTTTCATGGCCATTTTTAAAGCAGTTCCCACCACTGAAAACTCACAAATTGGTACACGCATCTGTGATTCCCATCACTACCAAGGGACAGCTGCTTGGCCCAGGGCATGGCCCTTGGACTCCGTAGTGCTCCCAAATGTCATTGAGCCTTGTGCCAAATATATACCTACACGTACCAACCTTGGTGGATGCACAAAAAATATGTACATTTTTTTCAGTCACATACCACAGGAAGTTAAAGTTTTGTGTGTGTTCAGGCGTGTCTTGCATTGTCATGCAGGACAGGAAACATGCATGCTCATGCTCCACCTACACAGACACACACACAGACACACACACACAGAGACACACACACACACAGACACACACACACACAGACACACACACACACAGACACACACACACACAGACACACACACACACAGACAGACACACACACAGACAGACACACACACAGACAGACAGACACACACACACACAGACAGACACACACACAGACAGAGACAGACAGACAGACAGACAGACAGACAGACAGACAGGAGTAAACCCATGCAGACACGGGGAGGACATGCAGACTCCTCAAAGAAAGGATCCATGCTGCTCCTCCCTGGGATTGAACCTGGGACCTTCTTGCTTATTATGGGATATTTAATACTGAAATATCCCCCCAATTTTTATGAGCAGTAGAAATGTGAGCATTTGATCCCCAGGCTGATCACCCTTCATTCAGATATAACCAATAACTAAAAACTAAGTAGCACAGGGTTAAGAACTGTGCTTGAAGGACCCACATGAACTTTCTGGTTAATAGTCCAGTACCTTAACCCCTGGGATATCACTGCCAACCAGGTACAAACCAATTGGCAAAATTATGGCCCTTATCCAGAGCTACGTACAGCTCATACAGTCTTACAAATCAAGCAATCGCCTTAACCGCCAGGCTACCGCAGTCACATTTAAACGATGCACAACTGGTATTAAGGGGCTGGAATTGTGCCATAAATTACACACCATTAGAACACCATCAGCCGTTGATATAAGGTAGAGTGGATCCATTCATTCATGATATATTTATGCCAATTTCTAACCCAACCATTTGAATGTTGCAACAGAAACTGAGACTCGTCAGACAAGGCAATCTTGTGTTATCCAATTTTGGTGAGCCTGTGCAATTTGTAGCCCTAGTTGCCTGCTCTTTGCTGAGAGCAGTGGGAAAATGCTTCAAAGTCTGACGCGTGCTCAGAGATGCACTTCTGCATACCTTGGTTGTAACAAGTGGTTATTTGACTTAACGTTGCCTTTCTGTCAGCTTGTACCAGTCTGGCTATTTTCCTTTGATCTCTGGCATCAACAAGGTAGTTTTGTTCAGAGAACTGCCCTCACTGGACAGAATTTCCCCACAGACTGTTCTCTGTTAAACCCTAGACATGGCGGTGTGTGAAAATCCCAGACGATCAGCAGTCTCTGAAATACTTGTACAGCCAAGCCACCTTTAAAGGCTCTTAAATCAGCTTTCTTCCACATTGTGATGCATAGTTTGAACTTGCATAAATGAATTGAGTTCCAGCCATTTGGCTGACTGATTAGATATTAGGGTTAGCTAAACAGGTATACCTAATAATGTAGCCGCGCACACGCACACACTATATTAATAAGTCCATACAATACAAGACGATGCAATATTCACACAAATGAACCAGAGCTTGTTCTAAGTATTTATAAAAACTCTTTATACAAAATCTATATTAATATCTTTCTCCTAAGAAACCTGTTTTCTGCACTGGATTGTTTTGTTTTCACCTTCAAATAGGTTTGAAAAGTCCTATTTTTCTTAGCCTAGGTCCTATAGAGAGCGGAGAGATATTCATTCTGGGTCTGGGCAAGCCGATTCACATGCAAAACACACTCTCATCCACAAGCATGCATACACACAAAAAGATCAAACGTAGCCTGACTGGACCCCAAGCAAAACAGCTGTGGCGATTCCTAAATGTAGTGATCTCCAGCTCAGAGTTCACAGAGCTGGTGTGCACTCTGGTAAGTGTGTGTGTGTGTGTGTGTGTGTGTGTGTGTATTTACTGAGAGGAGCTGAGTCACTGGACCCAGGCCCTCTTTATGGCTGCACTGCCATCTACCTTGTCATTAGCTCTTTGAAGAAGAATGGTATGATGAAAGCGCTGGCTGTGTAAAACTTGCTCTTACTGGTTTATACCATGAAAAGATAGCTCGAGGTTGATGGCTGGTCGACATACTTGTTCTCTGGACAAGATCATTTGCAAGTGTAAACTATAAGGCTTAAGTTAAACAGTGCGAGATGAGACCAGATAAAAGTTGGATGGAAGGTTTGGTGTGTGTGGAGAGCAGAGAAGAGAAGCTTTCTGACCTCACTCTTGTTGCCGTGGCTGAGCTTCTTCTCGATGTTCATGGCCAACATCTGGCAGCGGAACGAGAGACTCTTGGTCTTCTCGATCACTTGCTGATACGGCGACACGGCGTTGTTCCCCATCACCACGTGACCCTGTTGAAAGTAGGGCAGGTCTAAACAAACCCGAAAACGCCAAACCCCGCTGGTTCCCACATGCTTATCACTGCCCACCATCTCACCAAACATTGGGGGGGGTTAATGCTAGGCCATGCCATTATAAGGCCATGTGATTTAGGAGATTACAGAGGGCTCGCTTCGCGGTGGGTTTGTTATGACATTCAGAAAGGCCATAATAATACAGCTCTCCAGCCTCAGTGGAGGAGCGTGTCTGAGGTGGAACCTTTCATCGAGCCGCTGGGGAAAAAATAATGATCGGTTCATTATGTGTAACTTTCTACATAAAAAGAAAAAAAAAGGTCCCCAAAAAGGTGGGACAGCTCTGATGCACGACGACGGCTGGAAACTTGTGAAGTTTGAACAGTAACCCCTGGAATGTGGTCTGGTCTACAGCCAAGTCATAATAAACACATTTTGGCTAAATTCATTACTGAGGGAAAACATCAATGCTTTCTTAAGGTGGTGATCTGACCATTGCGGGATTTCTTGCATTAATAACCCATCTTAATTTAGTCAAAACGGGCACCTGCTTTGGTCTTGGTGCATCATCCAGCTTTTATTACATTTATGTTTGTCATTTAGCAGACGCCCTTATCCAGAGCAACTTACAATTAGTACAGTCTTACAGTCCAAGCAATGGTCGGTTAAAGGCCTTGTTTGTTGGGACCAAACTGTGGCAGAGGTGGGACCTTCTGGCCTACCTTAACTATTAGGCCACCACAGCCACTTACTATTAATTTTTCAGGTGCTGGAATCTGACTTACCATCTGGAAACGCCTGTGGAATTTTGCAAGTGCGTTTACATGCACGTGATAAGCCGAAGGTTTATTCAGTATTTTTTTTATTCAGTTATTGGAACACGTTTACATTCACTTGGGTAATCAGATAATGATGAAGCTTGAGTTTACACAGATCCAGTAGTAATAAGATATTTACTTTGCGACCAATTCAATTCAATGTTATTTATATAGCGCTTTTTACAACGTAACATTGTCTCAAAGCAGCTTTACAGTAATACATTATCTAAAAGGCCAAT